>OX453073.1:11010744-11154241 GCA_949699795.1 Spicauda simplicius | reverse complement strand
GAAGCATCGACCGAGACACGGTGAGTGTACAGTCATGGTGGGATTCATACATATTTTAAGGTTATGTTTTCGCATTTGTTTAGCCGGTTGGTTGGCTAACCGGTGATATGGCCACTCACTTGTCATTTACATTAAACACGGCAGACAAAGCAGTGATCTCTGTGCTGAAGCTAAAAATAGCTCGCACTGTAATGGCGGTGGTTAATCAGCGGTTAACTCTTAGTTGAAGCCCCTATTGCCTCATGCGATCATGCCATGTCATGTTATCTTTGTAACGACGTTTATACAAAAAAGAAACAAATAAACACGCGTACACGCAATGACTTAAAGGTATAAGTTGTTATTGTAATAAATACAATATTTTTCAAATCATACGTTCACCTGGAATTGAATTAAATAAATAAACGATATTATATGAACATTTTTACTACAATATCATTGAAAGAACATATAACAATGTTAAAAAACTTCCGAAAAATACAAAAGAAAAACAAGAATTAAATAATTCTTATTGTGGTAGGTACTTACTAGGTTGCATATAGCAAACAGCATAAGTACTTAACAATAATGACTATATAAATAAAAACCTACTAAATGCTAATTAGGAAATGAACTCACAATTCTGTATGCAAATATTTACCAAGCACACAATGCAAAATGTATGAGATAATACAGCTATTGTGTTGCATGTATTTGTTGGTGTATTAATCATACGAATGGTAAGAATAAGGTTATTCTATTCATAAAACTATAAAATCTACAATATTACCTATCATATTTATAGTATCTCTGGTGTCTTGCCACGTGCAACTTTCTCATTTTGACAAAGACTGTAAATAATATATCGGACTACCTTGGCGTCAAAATTGGGGATGTCGTTTCTAAAATCAATAAATAGTAATTAGATATATGAGCTAGAAGGCAAATTTATTTTGAACCACTTTTTGAAAACATTATATTATGTTTTTTTATCATGCCAATAAGCCATTCCTTGACAGGAATTATTAATATCTAGCAGAAGTCTAAAATAATCAAGTTTCATATAAACTTGAAACATTAACAACATTAATTTTACAATTATAACCAGTCGATGATATTCGATGAACTCAAATACGAAGCCATTAAAATAATTGAGATATTAAAAATATATAGAGATATGCAAAAAGGTTGGAACGATTACGCATGGAGAGTTAAAATATAAAACAACATCAAATACCTTTATCGAAATAATCTCTATGATAACATACACAAAAATATTGTAAACATATACCTACACAGCTGCGTATTATTCAAAAACCATACAGTAGGCATAATCTTAAAAAACCTACTTGTCATAGATAATATTAATATAAAATTTACGTCGATAGACGTAAGATAAATTTTAGTATGACTTATCGTACTGTATTAATGATTGCAGATTTTTATTGCCACATAATATATCAGCTATCAAGTTACAGATCGATATTAATTTATCTTGACGTCATAGGAATATTTTTGATGCTACCATAGTATGTTGAAGCCCTAAGTGTGATAAAGCAGATAACTCAAAGCGATATTTTCAATAAATGGAATTGTCACCGTTGCTTTTCCAAAAATAAAATTACCTACTTATATGGTTTTCCATAAGTAGAAAGTGTATTATTTCGTACCAGAAATAAACGAGACGAAAAAAGACGAACGAAAACATCAGAATTATAATTAATTAACATAAAAATTACATAATAAATTAAAAACAAAATGAAATGAAATCCAAGTATACCGTTCTTTAATTATTTCGCTTTATAAAACATCGAAGTAACAGAGCTGTTAATGTACATGTAAAAATAAATGTAAAGAGAGATTTCGATACGCTTATTATTGGTTTTTCAACGTGTATTATAATTAATTTGGAGCGAGTGTCGGCACTCATAGCAATCTATAAATCAATGACATTCACGAGTTTACTGACATATTAATTTGTTCGCCGTTCTAATGAGACTGATACAACTTGTACGAGCTTTTTGATTAGTAAGATGGACAATATAATTAGTTTCTATTTAAAATAGTTTTATAGTTACTCCAAATTTAAAATTATAAAACTTAAACAATTCTACGTCTACGTCATGATATTAAAATTACAAATACACAGGCACTCGTCCTGTGTGTCCTGCCTTCGAAACCCTTGCAGCTTTATAAATGCAGGCTTTAGCATAACATTCGTAAAATATTCACAATTTCTATAAGTCCGTTACATTTTAACTTCGCTTTCACGTTTAGAACTTTTTCATAAGTTCATTTATATTCATTTTATTTGTTCATTGTATTACGATTAATATTATTGTCTTAATGACAGAGTAGTTGTTCAGGCTCCTTGATTGACACGATCAAATGACTAAAACTAATTGAGTCTTCTGAAGTTCTGGCAGCTAGAGGTCATTAATATCGTATTGATATCATTCTTTATTGTATTATAATTAGTGTATTGGCGAGGTTGTCCTTACAATACAATTATAATGATTGACAAGATTAGGTTGTTATGATAACACATAGACTCTGAATTCTTCCAAGCGACAGCTAGCTGTCCTTTATTCAAGTTATTTTCCTTATCGAAAAAAGATAATCCAACAGACTGTACAATATTATAGTGACACTAGGTAAAAGACAAGATCAAATAACAGTGACATTCTGCTTACACATCTCTCCACGTCTCTTATGACAGTAATCTGATTAACTGTCGTTGATACAAGTGATTTTTTGCATACCATTTCTAAAATACATAATGAATTTGTAATCAAAGGATCCAATTAGAAATTTGCAACGGAAGTTCTATTTTTTTCATCCAAAGTAACGGATACTTTATCACACATGACTGACATTCGTGTCAGCCAGTTGAGAATTTGATCTAACCGCTTTCCGGAAGACGTGTGGATGACTCGTATTAAAGAGTATTCGCCGAGCATGCATTTTTTGTTGAATCGGCTTAGCTTTTCCATGTCAACTGGTTTGATTGAGTAGGCGAAGCGGCTAGTGGCCTCAACTACATTATAAATGAAGATTTTGTACAGAGTTAATTGGTCAATCGCGTATTTCCTCCTCATAAAGCAGGAAAGTCTTATTGAAATAGAAGTGTTTGTTTAATAACTACGGTTGAGTAAACGAAAATATTATTGCGAAATTGGAAGGCTAGCCCCATTTGCCTGTTTTGCAACTATAAATCTTCATTATGAGCTCCCGCGTATATTTCTCGTAAAAATAAACTTCCTTGAATATGTCGTTCAAGGATTTTATACTATTATGTAACTCAAAGAATTTAATTTGAATTCACTAAATAGACAGGTGCATACATTAAATTTGAATTAATTTACATTGTTCAGTATTGTATCTATAACTCAAATCCTATATATTACTCAATTACTATTAGGTATGATGATCGTCAATTGTTAGAGTTACTAGGAATTTGAATTATTTTATTGATATCAATTTTATTTATAAAGTTACTCGTATAATTTTATACTTGGAACTTTTATAAGATGTGGAACGAGCTTCCTTCTGAGGTATTCCCGGGGCGTTATGACATGGGGCTCTTCAAAAAAGGTGCGAAAAGAGCTCTCCTTCAAAGCCGGCGATGCATTGGCGACTCCTCTGGTGTTGCAAGTGTCCATAGGCGACGGTGACTACTTTCCATCAGGTAGCCCGTCTGCCTTATCGTTAGGTTTACGTATAAAAAAAAAAAAAAAAAAAAATACTTATTCACTGTAAGTTATCGATCCCTATCTACACTATAACCTTTATACTATGTACTATGCTAGTAGAGTTTGTCACTAATTCAATGTTTACTTCAAATACGTATTACTATTTTAAGTAAAATGTAGATGACGGTTAAGACTTTATAACTATTATTCAACTGCTTTTACCTATGATATTGTATGCTCTTTTAGGTAGCTTTTTAATATCTATACCCAGAAACTCCCACATTAATTATACATGTTTGTGTAATATTATTATATAACTGTAGTTAAGTTTATGGCGGCAATGGTTGTGGCTTAGAAAAAATATTTGATAGCATTTGGTCTCAAGGTTTGGTTGGGTAGCAGTGCGTTAAAATAGATCTCGTCTATCATTTAAACACCGTCTGCTAAGTGATCACTGTACCCATCGTACCTAAAGTTCCTATAGTAATGAGCACGTGCAGGAATAGCTTCAACAAACAAACTGTCGGTGTGATTAGAAAGATTTCGTATGTTGTCATTAAAATAAATTTATTGCGTTCACGAGTGACAGGAACATAGCAAAAGCTATTTGCAGTTGGACTTATTAAAGTCTCCAAATCATTATCAGTGCTGATAACATTGTTTATGATATTCGAAAAAATAATGAGATTAATGTTAGTGTCATTAACCTTTATCATTGCGGTGATGGGCACGGGTCTCTATGAAAAACCATTTTTTCGCAAGTGCCAACTTCCACACCGAAGGGAGATTTTTGCAGATCACTGAAATTGCAAAAATCTACGTTTTCGTAACAAAAATCTGGAGGATTTGGAGTTAAACTCAAAATTATATCTACTTAAATATTTTATACTTTCGTCCTTATGGAGTCGTACCTATATCCAACTCGAAAAGACGAAATACGCTCTATCTTAATTCAATAACATATACGCAATTGTGTTTGTATTTATATGCAATAACGCTTTGATATTAAAAAATAACTTTAACTCAATAATCAATAAGTTTTTCTTAATTTCTATCATAGTTGATTTTATAGGTTTAGATACAATAAATAAATAGATTAATTATGTACCTTCCAACAACTAAGCGAAACGATTTGCTAAGAAGACTGTAGTTGAGATAAATACTTTTAATTAAAGTAAATAATGCGCGATAAAAACATAAGATATGCAGTCGATATAATGTTAAGTAATTAGTCTTTGTCGCCATCTACAAAGAGCTTCAAATAAGAAGCAGTCCTGTGAAGAAATTAAAGATTGCTGCAGAAATCTGCTGTAATTTATCTGGAAAAGGCTAACAACAGAATCAACAAGAACAATGATACGGGCAAAAATAGTTGATATATCTTCGGAGTTTTCACTTCTTACACAGCACCTTTTTTCTTCGCCACCAATCACCCAGTGCTGATATGAATAATGTAGATATGCAAAAAAATAATGTAATTCTTTAGTCAGAACACGTGACTGGCGTAAATAGGCACCCGTTCGAGGTATCGCCGTGAATCGAATGGCAAACGACCTATACTTACCTGCAATATATTCTTAAATGGTCGTACATTGGATTAGGAAACAGAACGTGAGTAAATAAATTAATTCAACACCGCATTTAGGTTCGTTACAAAATATATAACAGACCAAACACACAACGACTACAAATTGTAATTCTTACATTGTGAATTATCGTTATGCCCACTCAGTCTTACTGAGCAATATTATGTAATGTAATACAAGTATGCCCAATATTTTAATATCAATAAAATATACTTGTCGAATTGAATATTCATACTACCCACGCGAATGAATATGAAGTAGGTAATTTACAACGATATTAAATTTATTCTGTAAGCTTTGTATACGATTATGAATTATTATGAACCTTTTGAGTATGGCCATTGATATTTAAACGAACGGTAGACTAATAACTTGTTTATGAAAATCGGCTACCGGTATTATTTACTAGATAGTGCTCAAAATTATAAAATTTGTCGCATTATTAGGTACGTTATACACGAACGTTAAACTTTATAAGAAACAATTGTAAATAAACAGGATCTTGGTATTTTGGTTCCCTATCTATGATTTCGTTTTCAAAAGTACCTACTAAAATAAAAAATATACTTAACATTTGGGTTGTTTTGTAGAAAATGGAACCTTTGGTGGTTTAGGTCTGGTATTCACCACCGCCATATGATTTAAGTCTAAAAACGCTTACGAGTTGCTGTACTTTGTTATTGGTAAGACATGGCGTGGAGAAAGACTTAGACATTCTGAGTCTTTAGGATAGCAACGCATCCGTTTCAGATCTCAGATAAGACTACAACCCTATTGGTAGTTGGTTTACTGTATGTCCAGCTACTTAATACCATCTGACCACATTTTATGAAGTAGAAAGTTATCATTTACAACGAACATGAAATCATAAAACAATATAACAAATTATGAAAGACGTTACTTTTTCGTTTCGGTAAGAACGTAAAAGAGAATATCATAATTACATTTACACATTCAAGAATTTCTTTAAATATGTAAGTACCGATCAAATTAAAGGCATTATTTTAATCTTCGTGTAAATAAGGCGTTTTGGCGATGGAGAATAAAAACAGGTTGAAACGCTTACTGATGTGAATGTGGATTCTACGAAAAATACAACAATTCGTGCCTTTTGTTGTAATGACAGTGATTTCAAGGAGCTACTTACCACCTATTTAAATAAATAACTCTATCAGGGACTAAAGTTTCTCTTTTGCAATCATTACCATCGCCGCTTGTGAGAATCTTGGTGTAATTACGTAATTATCGTATTTTCTTTAAAGATCCCAATTATATATGATTTTATTTCTAGTACTTATAAGTATTTTAAATTACGCTGTTGTCTGAGAAATATGATTAATAAGTTTAGTTTGTTTTATATTTATGTACTTTATTAAATGATTGTCTCATTTATTCAATTCAGTATGAATTCAAACTATAATCTAGGAAGATAAAATCATTATAACTTATTGTTGAGTATTAGTATATGCATTCATTCATATTATTGTATAGTATTTTGCATCTCAATTTAGTTTATCAGTCCACATTAAGCCGCTATTCTTAATTTTTATATCAATTTTATCAAATGATGAATAGTTCATTGTAATTTTATTCTATTCTAAATTTTTAGTTGTTGATCTTATTGTAATTTGAGTTCCTTACTTCCAAGCTTATATATTGCTTTCTTTAACTAGACTTTAAGTACTTTGGAGTAAATTCCACCAATTCTCCGATTCGATTCTAATACAGCTTACTGGTGAACCAAACCAAAAACTCGACAAATTCAAACTACGTGATCATTTTGGTCGTGTTCGGTACTATTGCCCAACTATCACATTTCGAACACGTCCTTTCAAACCACATAAATGCGAACCGAATGCGACCGCTTTGTTACGGAATGACAATTAACATTCAATGGACACAGGTACTATTTAAACAGAAAACTAAATTTATCTAGAAAAACTTAATAGGTTAGAAATAGCTTATTACTTTGATGTGTATTGAATACTAATACGAACAACATAGCATAAAACGTGACGTGGCATAGTTTTTTATATAGTTATCGGTAGCCGCTATTGTGATCGGCAACTGGTAGAAATGTTGCTGTTGTTGTCATCAATTTCGTTGCAGACTTGTTTCATATATTAATGCAGCTAGAAATGGCAAGAGGTCATTGACCATTGACATCAGTATTTAATCCCAAAAAGAATTAGAGTCACACCTGTAATCGGCTACAAGTACTTTAATACCTTAAGGATAAGGTTTAACCCCCAAAGTACTTTGGACCCTAAGGATTAAGTTACGCCTTAAGTAAGATCTTATGTAAGTATATCTGACTCACCACTCCTTCGACCTAGAACGCAACATCTTAACATTGTTTATAACAGATATATACGTGGTGATGGTGTTTCTGATTGAATTATGAAAATTTCTCCATCTTCAAATCCGACTTCAAGTAAATTTACGTGCTGTGAATTAATCTTTAGGGTTTTTTGACAAAGAATAATGTGAATCATTATTATTTGTCTAAAACTATTTACTAATCAATCTATGCTAATCAATCATTATGATATCATGATTGATTAGCAAAGATTTTATAAGAGATACTACGATTTGACGTCGGTTAATTAGACCATGTTGATTTAGTGTGACTAAGTAAATGTCACGCCTTTGAATTACAAAAAAAAAAACACTATAAAGTAGATAATTGATTAAATAAAAAATCAAAACTCGGTAACGGGTCTTAACTAAGTCAACCCCTTTGTTCGATTGATATTGAGTACAAAGTTAACTGATATAAAAGTCGCAAAGTTTGAGCCTGACGAAGTAGGTAATAAGCCACCTAAACAGTTTGTAAGAATTGGTGACCGATATATGTACCTACATATATTAAAGATTATAATATTTTCAATATAAGCTAATATATAGAACACAATACTAATACAGACAAATATTACTCACTAAAGAGTTAATTTCGTAGGTAAATCGTGATATTAAACGTATTTTTATCTTTCCTTCAGAAATATAAAATATATTTATATAAATAATGTTTATTACTCAATCGTTAGTGAACATCCTGTTCTTAAAAACCTAATATAAAAGTTAACGTTATTCAATGCTATTTGTAAAGTTTTATGAGGTGATATTTTCACTAAATGTAAATATTATTGTAAATTCGTACGTCTGTCTACATATAAAATATGCTAAAATAGTGAAATCCATTATTAATCTTTCTGAGTTTTATTCCGTCGTTTATAATGAAGTTCCATCTTATAGCACCAAGGTTTAAATGTTACTTGCCCTTATGGTTGTCTTCACAAGCAATGCAATAATAACCTCTCAATGTTCAATTATTCGTTCTTAATTATGAATACGATTTGTAGCCATTGATATACCATAAGCTATTTTGCTTGTTACAAAGATGCTAAAAATCTCTTTTTAAATTTCCTTTCATGAAAATAAAAATAAACACTGTCACGTATTCAGGAAAATCATTCAATCTTATTTTATATTTTCCGTGACACACATGTTGACAAATTCGCGGGCGTAAACTAGTGATTTTATTTCAACAGTGTATACTTGCAAATTATGGCTCGATGCCAATCAAGAAACGTTCATTTTATCTAGCTATTACTTTTGGCTTTGTGACAGCTTCGCTTCCGATTGGTATATAAATTATTTAGATTAACGCCAACTCTAGCCGTAAAATGTAAGCGTTAGCCATTAGTTTCTATCGCTATTTCGAACCGAAACAGGTACAGTTTGGTCTAATAATAAATACAATTATTTTACTATTTCTTACCTATTACCAGATTCGGTTTGCTTTAATTTCAAGCTCTTTAAATATGCAAGATCTTACCAAATCCATCAGCAATAAAAACTCATTCAATCTGCTTTAATTTTGAAAAAAGTGTTACCCAATACCAACTATACTTTGAGCTTAGTCCATAAATAATGCTCACGTGAACACTCTAAGGTCATCACGAGCGCAAGTACTTCCTTCTGATCTAAAATGAACTAATAAATAGCTAAAATATTTATATCATTGAATTGAACTCTGAACTTTGGTAAAAGAGAAGCGGCAGCCAAATTATTCCATTCAATGCCATTTAGTCATCAAGTCCAAATAACGTCGATAACCATCTGGTTAATAAATGAAATTAATTAAGTGTATTCGATAACAAAGTAAAAGTGCCTGATAAATGAAATAATTGGTGAAACTCGTAAGGAAATGAATACAGTGCGGAATAAAGATTCAAGTAGAGGTATCACGTGATAATAATATCGCTCTCATCAAGCGTGAAATGTATTTGCTTAAACTGACTGTCGTCAGTCAATATTTGTCGTATCTCTTACTCAACGTACAGTTATCCCAATTATTAATAAAGCTTTTTCACATTATTTTCATTGGAGCTCCTGTTCTTTTAAAATTTTGTTCATAGAACCGAACTCTTCTTTGATACAAAACTGAAGTAGCGAACGAGCTGCATTACCCTATAGTAATTGGTCACTGCCACCCATGGTCATCTATAACCAACTTCATGTATAAGGAGTTCTATCTAAAGTCAATTATGTATTACCGAGGACAAACATGGTTGCGCCATAAGAAAATGAGCCACACCCTCCATCCACACCCTCCATCGAGAAACAAAACTTGCTTCACGCTATTAATAGGTGGTATACCTATACTTATTTCTAGGGTTACTGCTTCTTAAAGGGCACCAGTGATAAGTGTAACTATTATCAACCAAATCATCACAGTGGCTGTGTGTCGGTCCCTTATATAAAAATTACCATTCGTCAATTCTATGAATAGATTTCATTATCGTGAACTTAAACCTTGACACGGAAATATATTAATTGAATCAAGAGAATTACCTAATCGTAATGTACCTACAGTAGTTGTTATGATGTCATCAGACATAATATAACCAATTTTTTTTTGAGTATAAACACTGATTTTGGATCATCAGTGCTCGTAAAATTCGAAGGATCAATATGAAGTTCACCCAAATAATTTCATACCCGTTGTAAGATTAAAATCTTCGAAACAACCGCAACTCACATTTTATAATGGAACCATCAAAATAGATTGCTGTATCAGCGTTGGTACTTCAAATGCGTATATTAACATAGATTGAACCATACCGAATACATATTGATTACTCACAATAAACATCTTTGCTACAAATTTGTTTGATCTCGGAATAGCTCTACTCCGGCACGTTTATTTAGATGTAGGTATTTGTTTATCTTAACTTGTTTCTGAAGTTGTTGATTTGCTTTTAAACGAATATCTAGAAACGATAAAATGGGTTCTTTATGCTTTTAATATCGTCGTATTCAATTTATCCTACCTCTGCACTTAGTAATTAAGACCAACTTTAATTTAATTAGCAGTACCTATCGAATTTGGGCAAACGGTATTTAATATCATCAGTTTTAATTGAATATTGAAAACTGTATTCATTACTGTTTCACGAGTAAATTTATAATTACTTTATTTTTGCCTAAATTTGGTATTTTACTCGATTATGAATTTTCGTGTGGCTGTAAAATAATATTTTATTGTTACTTTAAATAAGGTGACATTTAAACTGGTAAAAAGAAATTCAAAGACGCTGCAGAATTTACTTCTTGAATTTACATAATTTACCTTCGAGTGCCTTGAATGGAACTCGGACGCACCTTTATGTCGAAAACAGTAAATTTTGCATTTTCCACGCGTTCAAACAAACTTAATGCATTCACGGCTCTGTGAATGGAATGGCTTTTAGTTTAAAGACTATAAAAGCATAAACTTGGACCTACTCGACTAGCTTGTGTGCTGTGACAAATGCATTCTCAACCTTGATTCTATCAATTTACATAGACAGCTCAATCACAATCACACGTACAAGTATAATATCTACAGAAGCTTTTGAGGTTTATGACTTTAAAGGTATTAAAATATTATGTATTATACTTTGTCGTAACCGTCGTCTATATTTCTGTTTTAAAACATTTTAGCGCTGATATTTCAAGGATGTGTAAAAGGAAAACTTTATGGACGCGGTTTATTTCAGTATTCAGGCTGCATTTGTGATCGATTTCAGCTCACCTATCCCCAGTGAGACGGTAACGAAATGTTTTGGGACAGGTCGATTCTGTTTAGCTACGCTGAGAAGTGGTACCGCCTTAGTACCATCACTTAATCCTCTTACGTCCAACTGAAAGAATCGTACTTATAATGTTTGTTGAATATTAATATTCGCTGTAAATATTATTATGGCAGTTATTCATGAATAGATCATTAAGCGTATGTTATGTATAGCCTTTAGACGTTGTTCGAAAAACGCACTGAGTATGTGCAGTAACCACCTTTTGTCAACAGAACTGATAAGGGATAAAGTCGAGATAAAACAGGAATTAAACTCTTCCCAACTTCTCCAGCCAAACTCATCAAATTTAGGCAATGACTATTTTAAAAATTAAAATAGGTGATGACGTAAATTAGGTTCTCTTTAGTTCAAACTGTAATTAGGTAAGTGTTTGGAGGTTATTACAATTTTTAATGAATTGCCTTGACCTTTTCGAGTTCAAGACGATTAAAATTTACAATGAAATATTTTTTGACTTTTGAATATTTTTACTACTACTACCTAAGGTCATCGTGCTTAATAGAAATTTTAAATTTCGAACTCGGCACGTAAATCCGTTATAGATATGTAATGTGTTTAAAATTCAAATAGCTTTATCTGTGTGACCGCTAGTGTGTGCGTTGATAAGCAGTTTATAAATAGAACGTCTTATGGAGACCAGTTTCGATCGGCGTGCTCAGATCATGTTTTATTCAAGCCGTTTTATATAGAAACTTGAAACAATGAAACCTGACAATTCTTTAAATAGACGTCTGCATAAACTAGGAGTGTGAAGCAGTTGATATGATTTAAGAGGTCTTACACATGTAAAACCTGTTGAATACTTTAATGTTAGGAGTATTATTTCAGAGCTCTCTAGCGAAAAATTAAAAACGTTCATTTCAAATGTACTAACAATATATCTATTAATTTTCAGTTTATGATCGATCCGAAATTCCACGACTCTCTACTAGAGAGTAGAGGTTAGAATTTCACGTTATTTGGATTTAGTTACATTCTCATCATAATAAGGTACAAAATCACAGTAGCATATTTCTTCTTTACTTTATCAGAGATGAAAAAACAAAATCCAGGTTATGGGTAGCTACAACTTTCTATGCATCAACAACATAGTAGGCCACCAGCGCTCATACCATGTGAAAATCGACAAAAAAATCCTCATCAGGGGAGTCCTATGTCTAAAAGTGGACTTATGCATGTTATAAACATGAGATTCTACAACCAGTCATTCGCATGATCGCAGTTACAATCAAATCATTCAATGGAATCATTGTGGCTCTATAGAGGATGATGGGCGAATACTTAATAGAATAGCATCCTCTGTGGTTAGATGTAGATGCATTAGATGACTAACGTGAAATGTTCCGTGTTTGCCGTACTGAACTATCCAGATCAAAACAGATGCATCAATGTCTATAAGTGTAGTTTTAAGTACTGCATTACTTTATGAAGTGTAAGCAGCTTTTTGATCAAAATAATAGTATCGCCGTTACATTTTTTTAGGATCACGCAATATTTATTGAATATATTTCATACATAATATCCAGAAATCATTGATTCAGTTCTCTTAGTTATAGCCTTAGGTAGCTATAGTATAGGTATTAATTAAGACAATAAATTAGGACGAGTTATTGTTACTTAAAAAAAGGATTCTACGTTGCACCTGAAATATAACTACATCCCACTACAATATGTACATATCCTTATTTGTCTGTATTATATGCCACTTAGTTGCTAGCTTAAGCAATATTTTGCCGTATTGTCCCATCCTTGCAAACATGATACATATTGTTAACTGGTTATAAATAGCCCACATAATAAAACGTGTCGGTTTATAATATTAATAAATGTAGCGATAACGCAACGGACGTGTAAATAATTTGTGCTATTTGCAGATTCTATATTTGGAATGTATGTGTTTTCTATATTTGGAATAATGGTGGCATGTATGATATAGGGCTGCTTTAGGTGTGAATTGTGTAATGTATGGATTTATCTGCTTGCAACGATTTCCATATCGGTCTGACATAAAGATTTTCTTGTTTGATCTATAGTCACGCATTTGAGAGATGAATTTAGATTTCTGGTATGTATAGTTATTGTATAGTTGTCTCTACATACGTCAATAGTTACCAAGGCATAGGGAAATTGTGTGTTGCTACAAGAATGAGGTATGAGTTTTTGCGATTGTGCAATATAATTAAAAAAACAAATCGTTTAAAAAACAAAATGAGATACTGTAAATATGTCTATAGTTTCATGTGCTTACGAGTATTCTGGTTCGCACAATCGTTCAGACTTTAACTCTAGTAGAATGATTGTCATTATGATCATTATACTCATCGTGATTATCTTATTTGTCTTCTTAATCTCACATTATCAACTATTTTGGATGAGCTATCAGTTTTTTGGTTCACTGCTGAAACCAAGACTTACAAGGTAAGCCATAATATTTGTTCCACCGTTCTAATTCAGCCACCAGCTGTCTTGAAACCTTTTAACGAATCGAAGAGTATCAGACATAAAGTTGATCGAACCGCGCTGTCCATGCCAAATCGTCGGTCTCGAAACATTGAAATAATGCCGATACAAAGGTATTTATAGATACTAATAAAATGAAAATCTATCTTCAACACCCACAACCGACACCTGTTACCTAAAATAACATTACGTGGGAATCTACTTATATTAAAAACGATTCACTCAGTCTCAGATATTGTATAGAATTATCGATATATAGGATTCTGTTCATGTATGGATGCGTTGTCTTAATAATCCTGACTTGAAAAATAATTTCAACAAACTACATGCACATTTAAAATTAAATCAGTCATAATGAACAACATCTGTTGCCAAGTCTACAATTTGTTAGTTTCATCTCCTTAACTGACTTTAAGATGCGGTTTTAATGCGAAAAATCATATGTCTTCTTATTTATATGCGCAGATGTGATGAATAATTGGATGTTAGTACAGAGAAGAGGCATTTAAGTCGATTCCTAAATATATTGATTTGGGTGTGGGTACAAACTTAGATCTCATTCAGTTTCGATTTTTAGATACTTCTAAAGGATATTGTTTAAATGTGTGTATTACAAGATGAATTTTATTTGCTTTAACTAAGAAATCAGTTTTGCACGGAAACCTACATCTACATCCGGAAATTACATAATTTATTTAAGGCGTAAAGTCTACCAATCTATGTACATTTAGCCTGTATGGAGGACCTTATATTTTCTCATTCAGAGAGCAGCACAAAAAAGTTGTGGATAATTTTATGAACAACACCTGAATTATGTTTACAGGACTTTTTATTTTTGGTAATAACTTAGATTCTCATGTCAAAGGAATGCAGCATAGAGCAAAAAATGACAAGCAATGAAGCAAATGAGGAATAAACTTCCTAGAGTATTCATAGCTGTGCCACGCAGCTTAACAATAATGTGGTTAGCTGCTTTACTTTAAATACTGATATGTATTGGTGATTATTGTTGTTGTTACCTATAACTGTTGTCAAAGTAGACATTCTATCAGTTGCCTTTTTGCCTTATTATCCATTTCCAACTCCAATTTCATCGTATCAGGACTAGCATAGCAGTAGCAGTCGTAGGAACGGCGTATATGTTGAATGATAAAAATCCGTCAATAATAAAATGAACACGTCAACCCTACATTTAATTTATCCAGCTATCGTTGTGTCTGTCCCTGTGTGGTTATTTTTAGCCGCTCTTAGTCATTACGTGGTCGTTACAAAGATGTCACGTGGGCCGTTTGTGGTTTGGGTATAACAGGTGGTTACAGACTGTTCACTGTATAAATTAACAACGACATAACGATAAATTAAATAACAATTTATTATCTGCCGTTTATAAATAGATAAACGTGATTGCGAAGGAATACTAACTGTTGTCATTTCAATGACGTTTCGAAAAAAAATAAAAACAAGGTCGCGGGGGAAATCCAGGATAGCTAAGACTCGGAAAATAGTGTAGCCACTCGACAATAACGAATAATGCTATCCAAATCCAAATGGTATAGTAGCAACCACTTTCCAAAGTGGTAGGACGTAATTTTGACCGGGGAGTTAACACCGCCGCACCTATTTCTAGCATGAAGCAGCTCTTGCGTTTTGGTAGAAGGTTGTGGTTGCCGGCTCACTTTTTTGTGAAGCTACCAACTTAGTCCTCGGGAGCAGCAACATATCTGTGATTGACTTCAGTTCGAACCTCTGTTCTATATGGAATTGCTGACGAAAGTCCATGGGCGGCGGTGACCACTTACCATCAGGTGGACTGCATGCTCGTTTGCTTCTTAAATCTTATAAAAAAAGCAAAATACATGCAGGTTATTAAGTTTGGTCTAAAGTAAGTGAATCCAAACAGTAATCCATTCATTTGATTGTGTCCATATTTTTTTGACATTTAAATGAGGGCCTTTGCATTTAAATTGCTTACCACATATTCTCTCGTAAATGCCACATAAATAAAACAAGTACTCACATCCTAATTTTCAAGGTTACGTATTTGTATGATTTTAATTAATTCATATTTAAGGTTAAGAAATCTTTCACACACATTACATATCATTAGCAAAACCAATATTATGTTATTGTGCGATGCTGTTTCTTCACTATATTTATATGATTCTATGAAAAAGCTAATCCTGGAAAAGTCTCAAAATAAATCGATTTAAAAGTCTTATAAAAAGAAAAAAAATGTTGTTTTAGTAATAAGGGTGTAATACGATTGAGAAACTAATAGGTAGCGTTTCAAGGCCACAGTAAAAGCAAAGATTCTGTCCTGGAAGAATAGCCTAAAACTTGTTAAAACCTAAAGATGTTATTAAATGAAAAAATATTTTAAACTATCATACCTATATTAAAAATACAAAAGCAACTTATCATACAAACAAACATAAATAGTTAATAGTTACTTATGGTTCCATACGTTAATGATGCATTTGACGTTTCGTTACAAAATTTGTTTGACCGAATGATTAATTTCAAAATAAGCTATATTTAATAAGTGATAAATGGCGGTAGGAACCAATTTGTCAAAAAAGAAGTGAATCGCATTTTTTATATTGAACGTGACCGTTTACTTATCGATCATTAATATAAATCCATTGATAAATTCCGTTAACGGATAGGTTAAGCTTTGCATAAGGTTTAACCTTTTAATATTTTAAACAAGGTTGTATTAATTAACTGCTTCGTCTGACATCTTAACTTACAGAGAGATAAAATTCTCGGATATTCACCGTCTGTAAAATGGTGCGTGTTACGAGACGGAATTTGACCTGGTGCTTAATTCAGACTGACTACATTTTAAGTCTTATTCGGGCCTTATCAACTTTATTCCTGACAATGTTACGTAGACTGCATTTCGTGTTCTTTATCACTGCGATCCTCTTAGATATGGAATGAGCTGATTTTCTCATCCAATTTCTAGAAATATCTCTTTAAGGGAGATAAAGACATCTTTAAGGGAGGGTGAAATGGTTTGTTTTACGGAAGTGTGGAATTAATAAAAAGTTACTTTCTAGTGAAAAGTGACATATTTCTTTTTGTTTCGACTTCGGCACCACCACTGTCATAGCATTTCTGACTTATAACAGCAGTGTAAAGTACTGTTGTGTTCTGAAGACATACTATACTTACCCGAGGCATTCCCTCTTAGTCCTCCGTGGTACCAGCACATCTATGACCAATCTCAGATAAATAATTATCGTATCTAGGGCTGATAACAGATGTCCATGGGTTGCAGTGACTACCATTGCTTGGACTATATTCACGTTAGCTACTTTTAAGTTAGGGATGGATCACAATTTAGTGAAATCAATGTTATAAGTGGTTACTACAAGCTTAAAAATAGTTGTTGCTTCGTCTAGGTTTTCTTCGGATAGAAATTAATAACTTTATGTGACATTATACATGTATAATCATCCCTAAGAAATCTAGCTAATCCAGTACAAGTTAAGCGCAATGACTAAGATAAGTACAATTTGTAGGAGCAGTCCACGTCTGGAAATTGACTTTTAAGGGGTGATTGATGGCAACATATTTATGTCACATACGTAACAAGCATTTGCAACTTCAGACAAAAAAGAAGCAGTCACGTAAAATGTGAATGTTCCTAAAATCTCGTTTATACGATGTTTCACTGACAAAGAAACGTTGGTTACCAGCGTTTAAGACACATTGACGTCATGTTTTGAAATGTTAACGTTTCCTGCTCGAGATATTCTCTTTTATTTTTGTCCGCGGTTAACAACAGTGGAAAGATACGAATTATGTAACGTGTGATTTTTTTACTTTGATCAATTTATCTTAGTTTTAATAAAGTCTTTTAAGTCCTGCTTTATTGTAACCATGTTACGATGGAAATGAAGAGAAGGAATTATAATAATTTAAAATAAGGCAGTAATTAAGGGTGTAGAAATATGCATTATAGGTGTTCAAAAAAATCTCAATATTAGAAAGTTTAAGAGGTTCTATGATACGAGTATCAGCAAGTGCAGTTATGTTATAAATTACAATACCTACTAATACGTTACTAATTAAATGAAGGTGAACTGAAGAAACCTTTGCCATTCAAATGTCAGTACAACTTTTACTAGTTCTACGAATCAACGTTTCATTTTTTAATGTTGAAATTATAGGAATTACTAATAATTCCAGTCACGTGTAAAACAGTAATGCGTGTCCTATGCATTAATCTGCCTCATAAAATATATGTGTGCCAAATTTGCACGAAATTCTACCGGTAGTTTTGCGTGAAAGAGTACGTGTTTAGAAATCTTCACCTTTTTAATATTAATAAGATAGGCTAGGAGTTCGTTCGTTTATCCCTGTAGTGCCGCAATCAGAATAGAGCTACGGTATCCCCTGCCTGTCGTGAGAGCGACTAAAAGAGGCTTCCGGGGTTGCGGCCGGTAAGAGTGGGAGCTCGAACCGTCCAGCCAAGCGACCCCGTTTAGGACGACGGCATGTGTGGCTACATACTGTTGTAAACACCAGGAGGCGCAGTGAGATTGTACTCACTTGTGCTCGCTAGGAAAAGCCCGAAGGGGGCATCGCGCTCGGAGGACTCCGGTTATGTTCCATTGCAGATCCCTGAGACCTCCACGCAGCGCTGAGGATGGCCACCGGGGGGGTTTTAGTGAGGTAATAACCCCACATAACCCGGCTTTGCTCCCACAGCGTCGGGTACCTTTTGAAGGTTTCCCCTCGATAACAAAAAAAAGGAGTTGGTTGTTGATTGTTTAGTGATTATTTTAGAAATGATAAACTTTCTAAAATCTAGCATTTCTATAAAATAAAATAAAATTTCCTTGCTACAAATATGTGTACCTACTATCTATACATTAACCTTGTAACATCGAACAAAATCTTTCGTAGACGACGTATCTTTTGAGGAAACTTATCAAAAATTATCCTTTATTTATATATCCAAAAGTTTTGCGACTGAATCGTTTTACGATCTAAACGTCAATAAATTATATTCAATATAAGAGAAAACATTCAAGTTTTATAGTTTTTTTACAGCTTTAGTTATTTCTTTTTCGTTTTTTACGAATAAACTTTATATTCTGTGGAATCTAAATTTAAATTTCAACATGAATTATTCGTATATAGTTTGCTTTAATTTAAAGTCCTAAATGATGTAGCAATTAAATTTAAATTAAACCAAATTTTCTTTATGTGCAGTCATTTACTCTTTTAAAATAGTGATTACCTAAACTATATCTTCTGTCTTCTCCATTGGTATTGCTCTTGGTATAATCATTTAAATTCTCTATTTTCTGCCCTTTTCGTGATTTGTTTGCGTGTTTTCGAAAGTTGTGTTATCTGAAAGATAACACTTAATCAGTTTTCCGCCTTAGTCTTCCGGGATAGAAATATATTTTGGGCTTTATTAGGGGTTGCACTAATCCTTTCACGTTGCGATTATGAAATGGTTTTAGGATATTGTTCGTATTTTTCTGGGACATAAATTATTCTTATATTGAGTGCTTATATTTTATGACATTGACATTGAGCATTCTCGGGGTTTTTGCTTTTAGCATTAACTAAAAGGCAGGCTATTTGTTCTACATAAATATAACATTGTGCGTACATATTTTGTGGATCATAATTATACTCCCATTATTACATTCTTCTATTACATTACCTACGCTAATTATAATTTAGAACATCACTTGTCGGCGTGTGTTTATAGTGAGTTTAACGAGTATACAATATTGCCGCAATGGTGTTTATTACTGTTTATGTTTTGGCTGAGCCGTAGTTAAATTTTTATTGAGCTTTAACCGAAATGAGAGCTAAGTGTTCAGGAGAACTATAAAAAATTGAGTCGTTTCATTGCAAATTGCTACTTAAAAAAAACCCGCTTTCTACAATCATAGCCCCACACTAGGATTTTCTCCTGTGTCGTGGATATCATGGACACACACGAGACGAATACACAAACACACAGACCCATAACACGAATCTAAACTCATCATTCAGATATCTGGCCGGGAATAGAACCCGCAACCCATTGCGCGTCAGACTGGTATGCTATCCGCTCCGCCACGTGGGTTGTCAAAGATTATAGGTATTTTTAGAAAGATTTTATCCATACGACTTCATCCCTTTGAACTTTTTTCTAGTTTTATGTAAAGGGGTCACAATATGAATATACAATAGTCTTATGAAGTCTGACGCGTGCTTGCTACTCTTCAAGTCTAAGTTTACCACAAACATCAAAGAAGAGAGAAAATACTATTAATGTCCGTGGAATAAAATATTGCTATAGTGCTCTATATATATACATATACTATACTAGCTAACCCGGTGAAATTTGTTCCGCCTAAAAGTCTAAAATCTAAAATTATCAGTGTTCCTTCACTATATTTTGCATGTATTATGTATAAAAACCTACTCTTGAATCACTCATCTATTAAAAAAAACTGCATTAAAATCCGTAACATAGTTTTGAAGATCTAAGCATACACAGGGACAGACAGCGGGAGGCAACTTTATTTTATACTATGTAGTGTACTAAAATTATTAATTTACGTAGTGTTTTTTATTAATAATTAATAAATATACTTATGCATACAAAATCTTTTTCATAATAGGAATTTTGGTCTATTTGTTTGGGATTTACGTGATTTAACTATTGTAATCGTAACAGATTCCTTTAATAATGTAAATACCGATACTTTTTGAAAATACCACTAAAAAGAAACAGTATCCTAGATATTTTTCTTTTCGTTGCTCTATGTAAAGATATTTCACAGCTTCATATATCTTTAAGTGACGTGTTTATCATATCACGCATAAAATGTGTTTAATCTCCTTACACCAAAGTTGCTAGTTAACGTTTGTATACAAGCTAAATCCGGTTTCAGATCATAATCTGTTTAATTTATGCTTTTTACTTGTTGTCAGAATGATAAAGTTGTTTAATTTAACTATGTAAGAATTTAATACAATTTATATCAATTTCCACAGTAATTGATCAGTTTTAAGGAAATTAAACGTATCGCTTACAGCTCTCAAAATGATATGACAGGTATTTTATTTATAAAGTACTAAATAAGTATAGTGTAGCATAAATATACAGTCCCTGTAGCCTCGGGGTTAGAATAGGGCTACGGTATCCCCTGCATGTCGTAACCGGGGGGGTTTTAATGCGGTAAAAATCCCACATAACCCTGCGTCGCTCCCACGGCGTCGGGTACCTTTTGAAGGTTTCCCCCTCGAAAACAAAAAAATATATATATACAATCGTTTCAGAAGTTATATGTAAACCTAATATATATTTTAAGGATAACTGCTTTTTAAGTAGAATGTGAACATTTAATCCGCTATAGATGATATCTCTTTAATTTATTTGTAGGTCTTTAATTTCACTGCGGGACAAAGGCGTTTTTACACTGGTACATACGGCGGTAAGAAAAAAACCGTGTATCTGATATTTATAAAGTGGTAAATACTCGTATATTTAGGATGATATTAGATACAATTCGAGTTCAATATTTGGAAATAAGGACCTGTTTCCATTAATATTGTGGTTTTGACTTACAAGCATTGTTAGAGCTTCTGTCAGATGGATTGAACAAGCTAATTGATGTTAAGTGGTCACTGCCGCATATGGTCACTTGCTACCCAATGCATTTATGCTCAACATCATGTAGGTTGACTTCTGTAATCCTAGATGAGTTATTATTCTAAAATAATGCTGTAGCAGTTCTTAATTACCTCAATTTTAAACCATATCAGAGTGACGCAAATATTTAATTACTAAACAAGAATGGTTATGATGAGTTACAAAAACTGTCATAAAATTTATTACTGTGGAATATATGCTATGAATTATAACAGTAGAGAAGCTCGTAATTACGAAACATGTTGCAGCTATTTGTTAAAATGTTAGTAATATGCAAGCTTCTTTATCACGGCTCGGGGAATGTACGAAGTAACCGGTTCGGTCGAAATCTCGTCCGACGCCTGACACGCCCTCCAGCGAGTGTGTTCGCCGCTTTACCTGCCTTCTGCGTATTAGTGATTGCGTAATGCGTATTATGGGAAATGTTCACCTTAGTTTAAGTACTTTTCTTACGTTTATGCGCAATTTGTGGTTTTGATTTTTCAATAAAATTCATACAAAGTTATGAGCTGATATAATAGGTATGCACGTTGGATACAACTTGGGGAAATTAGTGAAAAATAGACAGTGAGTAGGTATTGTGTTTTAAACAGTAGTAGTGTGTTTCGGACCTTTGAGTTCAAACTCAAAGCAATAATCTCCGATTTTTCGAAATCGTATCTAAGTTATCATTTTATTTCATCAAAAATGTTCACCTTAGTTTAAGTACTTTTCTTACGTTTGTGTGCAATTTGTGGTTTTGTTTTTTCAATAAAATTAATAAAAAGGTCTGAGCTGATATAATAGGTATGCACATTGAATACAACTTGGGGAAATTAGTGAAAAATAGACAGTAAGTAGGTATTGTGTTTTAAACAGTAGTAGTGTGTTTCGGGCCTTTGAGTTCAAACTCTACGCATTCGTCCCCGACTTTTCGAAATCGTATATAAATTATCATTTTATCAAACAAGCTTATTGCCGCGGCTCTGCCTGTTTCGTAAGTCACTGTAATAAGGTTCATATAGGTATGAATACAGATCACAAACTATTTGTGTGCCAAATTTTAGCGAAAACAGTAATTATTGCGTAAAAGTGGAAGGAACATACATACATCTCCAAAAAGCATCGCCTTTATAATATTAGCAAGAAGATTAATTATCCTTCGACCTTACTAAATAAAAAAAAATCACATAAGTGTGACCTGTGTAAACATCTTTTTATAGTATGTTAATTAATTTGTTCAAATACACACTTAAACAAATTACTAAAGGTAGATGTAATTTTCATCAGAATGTATATTGCAGGTAGTATATAGCAGAATTGGGAGCTCATTTGCTATTTCATGCGTAATTCCGACACGATGGAGATAAAAACCGTGACCAGCCAAAGTATTGACAACTCATACACCGTGATATGGATCTGTCGATACCGGTCGGTGTCGTTGCTATCGAGTTGATTAAATGATATGCACTAGAAGGGGAAAAGACCTCGCAAAGCCGAGCGAATAGATTACTAATTTAAATACCCGAGTATCACAATAGATTTTATCCACGGCTTCGCTTGCGTGGACAAAGAATAGAATACAAAAACTCTTTATTGTACACCAAAACAGATATAGGACAAAAAATAAAAAAAACATTACTACTAGTTGACCCGGCGAACTTCTTTCCGCCTAAAATTCAAAAATCTAAAATTACCAGTGTTCCTCCACTACATTATGCATGTATTATACATAAAAATCTTCCTTTTGATTCACTCTATCTATTAAAAACTATATTACAATCCGTAGCATAGTTTTAAAGATCTAAGCATACAGTCAAAGACAGCGGAAAGCAACTTTGTTTTATACTATTTTGTAAAGGTACAAGAGGCGGCCTTATTACTAAAATTGCGATCTCTTCCAGACAACCTTAAAGTCGCTGATAGAAACATATCTCATCTGAAAGAATCATTCCTGCCAAAATATAAATTTTTTAAAATAATACATTTTCGTAATAAAAGGTCCTTCTTCCTTTGTTTTTGTTTTCCTTTGTTTTTTCTAATACCTCTAATATGTAGACAAAGTTTCATAATAATCGGTTGATTAGTTTCGGCGTGAAATTGTGATAAACACATATACATTTACATTGATCGTATTAGTAGATATACATACGGGTATTTAATTAAGTTTTTTAATTGCTGCGACGATAGCCCGATATAACATTCGGTTTCTTATAAGCATTGAATAAATTACTTATAATTAACGAACACTTATAAATTGTATCTTACTCTTAAGACAATCTTGAAAAAGCTACTGGAATCACAAGTTTAAGTATTGAAGTAATAATAAAAATTAATAACTTATTAGCATAAATTAAGTTATAACGTAATCATAGTTGTTTTTTTCTGCTTTATCTGTCGAAACTGATTAATTACTAGAATATTTAGACACTTAACTTAAAATTATTATTGCTCATTTGAATAAAAATATATAGGAATATACTAGTAAGCTCTATGATATGCAAAAAAAATCTCGCGAAGCTCTTGATTCGATTCCAGGTTAGGCAGGTTAAATAATAAATTCGTGTCTATTGTTAAGACGATGCTCACGTATAAAGGGACTGCTAATGTAAATAATGTTTTTTTTTGAGATGTTAGAAAAATCAACCCTTACGGGCTGGCGAAGGCATTGTGTAATGTTACTGAGAGCAGGATAATGACAAACTACCTACTTCATACCAATTTATCACTTTTTTGAATTTTTGAAGGAATGTCATCTTTCAATTGGCTTTCACAACCTTTTAGAATGATTCATAAGCGACAAGCCTGTCTCCGGAAACTGTTTGCATTTTTACCCTGTTTCTGTGAGATGAGTAACACGTTTTATGCTATTAACCGCAATTCTGTAATTTATGAATACAATTTTGGTTTCAAAGGTGTGGTGAGGTCGACAGATGAGGCTCTCCAATTTAGCTTCGGCTAGAATTTTTGCTGGCCAGCTTGAAAGAGCATGGAGTTTTGTTTAAGTTTTTACATAGCCCTAACCACTTATAAAAAATTAGAACAAGCTTTTAGGTGGTAAAAGTGTAGTTCGGCCGGGAAAGTACCACCACCACACCTGTTTCTTCGTTTCTAGCGTGAAGCATTTCTTGCGTTTCGATAGAAGGGTGTGGTTGCCGGCACACTTTCACGTGAGGCGACTGTGATTGACTTCAGATAGAACCCATGTTCTTTAAGTAGTTGATTACAGATGTCCATGGACAGCAGTGACCACTTACCAGGTGGACTACATGCTCGTTTGCTACATCAGTCAGATAAAGAAACGGTAGGTATATATTTTATATGTAGATTGCGTATCTCACCCATTAATTGCAGAATGCAATCATAGACTTTTTAATTGCTGAATAGATCGGCCAATATTTTATCAAGGCTAGCTGAAGTGTCAATTATATATTAGATACTCAATCTGATTACATTTTGAAACCATGTCAGAAGTCTAATCGAAAGTATGAATGTCATAATAACAACAATAAATGTCATAATACTAATCTTATATGGTTTTATTTTTTTAAATCAATTGATAACGAATCATTTTGATTTAGAAAATGTTAGAAATGGAATAACTTTACACAGAAATTTTATTATTGTACCTAATTACAAAAATATTTACAATGTTATAGAAACACGAAAAGATATTTAAATCTTAGATTTATAAACGAATTTTGCGATTCACCCGTCACAAAAATATAAGCTATCCATAAAAAAAATCTCATCGAGTTCGAAACATCTATATATAAAATTAAGTTAGCTTATATAAAATACTTGTTTTTAACAAGAGGAAAATTTTATGATTTAAGAATAATATTATTCTGAATACATTCTCATACCTACTCATACATACTCGTCTTGAATTACTCGAGGGCCGACATGGGTTCTGTTGATGCATGGACTCTCATCTCCCATCTCATCTCATCATGGACTATCACTGTTTTTCGGTGAAGAGTAATATAGGCATCAAGTCAAAAAGTTCCTCTTCTGAGTATAACAAAATCGATATCGGTTTTTTAAAACGGTCTATCAATAGATCACTGTGTGCAAAAAATGCAATTTGGCAAAAACCAGACGTGTATTAATTACAAGGGGCACAGAATTAAAGTCATGCTAACATTCATGTCATGAAGACATGTAGATTATGACATGGATTCAAAATGTTTAGAATGTTTAATGTAATAACTTACATTGCATATTTAATTTTCGAAATACGACTGACGATGTGTGAAAAATTTATGTATATTACGTACTTATTATTAAAATGAATATATCATTGTATATTGTAGAAATATTAAAATATTTTTTTGAATAACATCAATGCACTTATAATAACTTAAAAGTTCAAACTATTATTACAAAATATTAAAAGTAAATACGTAACAGCGCTTTAGCAAATAGAATCTAAGTATTTACCTACCTATTAGATACCTACTAATTAACATCAGGTTTTAATAAGTATGTTAATAACTATTTTATTCTTTTTAATAATATTAACTTGATAAATAAACAAATTGTACAGAAATATCTATTACCCTATCAATAAATATTTTTTGTAAGATTAAGTAGTAAACGAGTGTGCAAAATACCCGATGGTAAGTGGCAACTGCTTACCATGGATATCTGTAAGCTACTTCAAAGACTCTATCTAAAGTCAATCATAATGCGTTGCTCCTCCCGAGGACGAATGTAGCCACCTGTTTTCGTCCCTGTAGTTTCGGGATCAGAACAGGGCTACGTTATCACCTGCCTGTCGTAAGAGGTGACTAAAATGGGCTTCGGGAGTCGCGGGCGGCTAGAGTGGGAAGCTCGAACCGTTCGGTCAAGCGACCCCGGGAAGGACGGCGGCATGTGTTGTCGCATATCGTCGTAAAGAAAAGACGGAGTGGTGGGCCCAGCCACTCACCTGAGAGGAGCCCGATGGGGCAACGTCATTGTAGCGCTGAGGACGGTCACCGGGAGGATTTTAGTGAAGTAAAAATCCCACATAACCCGGCGTTGCTCCCACGGCGTCCGGTACATTTTAGTTTCCCCCTCGATAACAAAAAATAAGGAAGACGCTGCTACCTATCTCTTGGGATATATAGTGACCCGGCGAACTACGTTCCGCCTGAAAACCAAAATCTAATATTATCAGTGTTCCTTCACCATATTATGCATGTATTACCTATACAAAAAACTCCTTTTGAATAATATCTATTAAAAAAACTGCATCTATTAAAATAACTATCTATTAAAAAAGCTATCTATTAAAAAACTGCATTAAAATCCATAGCATAGTTTTAAAGATCTAAGCATACGTAGGGACAGACAGCGAGAAGCGACTTTGTTTTAAACTATGTATTGATGAATATTGTAACTAAAGAGTAATATACGTTGATAATAAAAGTATTACACATTGTAAGGTTGTACGTATAAGGTTCGACAGTGGAGATACTACCGCCTCACCAATTTCTGGAAAGTAGCAGTTCTTAGGTTTCCGTGGAAGAGTGTGGCTGCCGACTTACCTACTTTCAAATGAGGCGGCCATCTTAGTCCTCGGGAGTAGCACGCGTCTGTGATTGATTTCAGGTAGAACTTCTGTTCTTTATTAAGTAACTTACAAATCTGTACGTGGCAGTGACCACTTACCAGACCGCATACTTGTTTACTACTTTACTCTTAATTAAAAAAAATAAACGAGTAATAACTCAGTAGGTACAACTGACGTAGGTACCTACTAATACACAGAAACGTCAGATTTACCTGACGTACTAGTCGAAAACAACGACTCATACAATAATAGTGTCCAAGTAGTTAACTAGAAGTAAAACTTAACGTATTCGAAGCACTAAAGATTTAGTACTCGTAGAATCTCAGTATTAACTCCGCTGTTAATCAGTGGTTTAAACTGCGCGGTATTTGCCTATGCATTTAATTAATGCGTGCATTCTCGTTGTATCAATATTGTGCCAATGATTGCAAGCTCGTCGTTCCCTTATCTGTAAGAGCTAAAAATACACCGCGGAAAGATTGGGGAGCGAGCACAGCTTAGCATGAAATGATCGTAGATAATGGACCCACATACTATCCTTTTACCTCTCATTATCTTATTGTATTTGACTACGTAATTAGTCTCGTGTCCTACATACGCTCTGAACGTCAAATATACGGATATAAATAGTTTTATTTATGTTCGTGTTGTTCTCTATTTTTCATCAGATGGAATATTTTATTACGAAAAATCATACGTGTAAATGTAAATAGTAGAACATATTCAAATATTTCAACATAATGTTACAGTGCCATCTATGGAGCAAAGTTGAACTACAGTTAACGTAATTCTGCTACTCGACACTAGATGGCGCTAAAGTGTATATAAACTTTAGCTATTAACTTTGTATACACTCGTTCGTGTTTTAAATTTATATTTCGGGAGTAGCAACACATCTGTGATTGACTTCAGATGGAACCCATGTTCTGTATGAAGTTGATTACAGATGCCCATGGGCGGCAGTGACCACTTACCATCAGGTGAACTGCATGGTCGTTTGCTACTTCAGTCAGATAATTAAAAAAAACCTATGTGTAATGTCACACCTATTTCTGTCTTATACCAATAGTGTTACCTAAACACTGATGTATTTTGTTACGAAAGATGTGATAAAACAGACACCTACGTGGCTTTCGAGCTTAGCACTTATTTTGGGCTTAGCTCAGGTGGGTGTTAGTCTACTACATCGTTTGGTGTTTACGACGTTAAGATGTGACCACGCATACCACCCTATTTCCTGGATCTGCTTGCCGCGCGGTTCCAGCTTCCACTCACGACGCCTGCAACCGCGGAAGCGTCATTCTCGTCGCCTGCTACCCTTTTTTAGGCACTTTTAGTCGCCTCTTGCGACAGGTAGGTGAAATCGTAGCCATATCCTTTTTTGTCTGGTTTAAATAGCAAACTTCAAATAACTCTTGAGGACTATGATAGTCGCCTGATATGAAAATATGCCAGCAACGACACCCTTCCAACGAAACGCAAGAAATGCTTCACGCTAGAAATAAGGCCTGTTCGTGTCCAGGAACAATAAGACGGAAAATATGGTCAAGTTTTACAATTAACCATTTGTGTTTATACCCTTTAATAATACACTCCTAACTCAGCCCTCAGAAGATACGAATCATCTTTCTTTACGTCAACCCCAGAAAAGTAAGACAAATAATTTGAAGGTAATTTCAGATATCTATCATAGTAGAATAAGAATTATTCTAATTCTAAGTAATTCTTATTTTGCTCTGTATCTATCTCTCTATCTATCTATATTTATGGTGGTAGTACCTGACCAGCAATATTGCATGTTACTTTGCTACTTATAATTAATTAAAAAGTTCTATAAATAAACCATTAAGCATTAACACTTATATAAATGGTTTCCGTAATTTATTCCGCCGTTTTGAATTGAATTGAATTGAAATTTACATTTTTTTCTCTTGCGCGTAATTATTCGTTTTTATACGTATTTCTGTACTGAATATTATATAGATTTGTTATAGTATAGGAAAGCCAACTTGACGCATTTCGAAAAATGCAACTTTACACCCAGTCAAAAAAGTATTAAAAATATTCAGTTTTAAATTAAGGTTATGTTCTTGTATCATATTTTTAAAGTTTTTAATTGTAAACTTAACAGTAATATATCTTATAGCATGGGCAGCGTTTTTTTATGTAACAACATCATCTGCGGTCAGCAATACGCCTGACAGACACACAAGCCTCTACCAAAATTAGCCTGTATCCAACAGTTGACTTCAAAGGGCTGATGAATGGTTGTTTTGTTTGCCTCAGGGAACCTTTTACATCAGTGGTCTGCAAGTAGTTACAAGTAGAGTCCGGATACTGTTGAAAAGTTTAACTGAGGTCAAAAAAAAAGTCTGATAATGATAAGTTTATTTCGCTTTTAAATTATTTATTCAACCGATTGTTTAAGTGAAATTATGGGTACTAATTTAGAAAAATGTGAAATACTAAAGCGACGATCTTGAGCTTCATTTTATAACTACGCACACGTGGAGAGCAGTAAATTCAAAATGTGTCTTCATCAACAATTGTAAAAAGAATAAGTTTGAAGATAGCAAAAGCGTAGGGAGAGCTATTATAGGTAGGTACATAAAAACCTTCCTCTTGAATTACTCTATCTATTAAAAAAACTGTATTAAAATCCTTAGCGTAGTTTTAATTGTTATTTAGTTACAAAACTCCTCTGTCCGTTTGTTTGTCTGTCACCAGGCTGTATCTTATGAACAATTGAAATGTTCACGGATGATGAATTTCTGTTGCCGCTATAACAAAAATACTAAAAACAGAATAAAATAAATATTTAAGGGGGCTCCCATACAGCAAACGTGTTTATTTTGCGTTTTTTTTTTGTAGAAAGTAGTACGGAACTCTTCATGCGCAAGCCCGACTCGCATTTAACCGGTTTTATTATTTGTGCGTGTACCAAAAGCTGATTATGAGTTTATTATGTGCATTATATGTGCGAAGTATGGTAATAAAAGGGCAAATAGTATACAGACCCTTAGAGCGGTGTCCTCGCGGGCAAACGTAGTACTAGTCCGGTACGGGGCGAGACCGCGTGTGCAGATGTAATACCATGTGATATGTGGGTGTAGGGTCCAATTTAAAGGAATGTGCGATTATTTTTCTATTTATTAATGCTGTGTATAACACTATCGAATAGTAGGTTTGCAAGTTAGTTAAATCAGAGGTAGATCGAATCGGCTTCATGTTATTTAAGTTAGTTACTCTTAGGGGATTGGGCTGGGCTTATTCAAGTCTCGCGAGGAATTTAATATCCAGGTATGTTTTCTAGGATATATATGTATATATCCTTTTTTTTCGTAGGTACTCGATTGTTTATGTATGAGAAACGAATATAGTGCCGTTTTCTGAAAAATACTATAAAACAAATAGAAAAAAAACTGAAGAAGGGTAAAAGAAGAGAATAAATATAAAAGAAATTTTGTTTGAAGTCCAAGATTAAGAAATTAGGAACTTTTGTCATGTAGTAGTACTTTTGTCACGTATGTAGCCGCCGCAGTAGGGGATGCTCCTAAAACCGCAGCGATAGAATGTCAATTGATCCGCTGCAGATGAACTGTCGACGAACTTCATGTGCCCTTTGCCTGCGGATGCAGCGAAAATCTAGAAATAATGTGCATACTACGGTTTTAAACCGAATAATGAAATTAACTTATGTTTTGATCCCGTTAACACTGCGGGTACCACTGGTCCGTACAGATAAAGATGCATTTTCGTGTGAGATAGTTAAAACTATGAATGAGTATTAAATCTGCCAATGGGATTGCTCTTTTAGTTGGATTTTATTCCTTAGCTGAGTATAGCTATGGTAGCTAAGCAGAATTTTATATGGCGACATTCGTTAGTTATCATATGAAGATCCTTATGTAAGTAACTAATGTTTGACATGCTTACCAAATTCTTTAGTATTCGTAAAAAATATACAAACATATTTTTACAAAAAGCTATAGGTATATCTATAAGCTATATAGGTATTTTCGGTTGATGCGGTATCCTGTAGATCATTTGGTCATACTGAAGTTATATAAGATGGACAAGAAAGTCTACAACAGTTAAATCATTGTTCCTATTTTTGAGTTCTAATAGTGATATAAGTTGCTATATTTAGAAATGAAGCGTGTGGTACCTTTAAATACATATGACGCATTTAACTATAGTTCATGTGAAGCAACACGTCTTTTATCAACTATCTTAGACATTTGTTCTAATTGACATCGCTGACCGATGTCCATAGTGGCAATTAATATTAAGTTGCATGCTCATTAGTTCCTTTCATTACAAGAAGTCTAAAGGCTGTCTTCCATTTCTAGGGCAATGTACTTCCTATCGTTCAAGGACTTTGTTAACTTATCGCTTATCGCGTATCGCTTGGCATTGACACATCTTTTGCGGTTTTATTATATGTAGTAAATTTATCTAAATTTGTTTATCTTTTATAAAAGTATAGCACTGATATAACAGTTCAAGTATGAATTTTAAAATATTATATTGCATTAATTAATAATGACGTTATTTTTCCTTGATTATCATACATCCATCTTACACTGTGTTTTCAAATAATATATAGGATTTAACAAATATACCACCAATTCGCACTTGTCCACCAATTCGCACTGTCCACCAATTCGCACTTGGCCAGCGCGGTGGACTATGGCCTAAAACTTTCTCATTCTGAGAGAAGATTGTGCCCAGCAATGGGACAATAATGGGTTGATGCGAACAAATATACTGATAATGATAACTGCACAAAAAACAAGTTTGTCTGTTATTGACGAGCCATTATTAATAGGTAAACAAACATTGTTATTAATAGGTAAACAAAATCGTACAAACGTACCAAAATAGGACTCACTTTGAATCGGACTTGCATTACAACATTATTTTCTTCTGTGATGTAACCTATCTGCAAGTGAATCAGTGTTATCGCTTATCGCTCGTCACCGACACCGCATCTCGAGTGGTTAAAACTAGTAAATATGACTGCTACGCCCGCTACCGCCCGCTCAATATAAATTTATTGTCCACTTGCCTCCGCTATGCGCGCTCGTCTCTTCTGATTCTACATTTACTATATTACAATATACATTTCTCTTTACGTTCCGAGTAAAAAAAGTTCTTCCGAACCAACTCGTCAAGTGATTGAAATTCGTTGAAATTTCAGTGATATTGAATCGCATTGTTCTATTACGAAGCTGTATAGTGTATCGTTTTCGGTGTGAAACTATCAGTGACTGTTAGTTGTTTGTTTGGAAAGGATTTTCACGGTTGTTTGGTAAGCATTGAAGTTTATTTGTCATATAGTACTATACAAATGTAAATAAATTTGTTTGCCTATATCCAGTTACGTTTTTAGAAAACATCCTTCTAATATAATAGGTACTCAAATGGACCAAGTTTGATTCCTACGGGATCTGTGCTTCTTTCGTTAGGGAAAGCGTAGGTATGTAAATGTTCAACCCATGAGCTGTATGCAAACAATCATATTGAATATCAATAAGTACAGCAACACACGGTTTTGTATAGAAATATGTACATACAAATAAATTGGATTACTTCTAAGCTCATATTATCTTAGTGTATAATGCTAATTCTACACACGTACTATATAAATATGTTTTGCAAAATATATTTCAAATTGTTATATAAATTAATTATTGAAAGTTCATAATCAGCGATCCGGTTCACAATAAAGTCATCATTATTGATAAAATGGGGATTATTAGACTTTTCTATTGCGAATTTGTTTCATTGATAAATTTCTCAGACTTTGTTTTAATTCATAAAATAAAAGAATCAGCTTTAAAGATCCATGTCAAATATTTTACGTGAAATCTTAAAATTTTAATCAAAGTTTAGCCGCATTTGAACAAATAATTAGACTTTATACGTATTTTATTTTATGCAAATAATTAAAGATAACAAACACAGATAGATAACAAACAAATCGGCTTCAAATAAAATATTTGATAGAATAATTAGATTAAAGTAATTAACTAGCGAGATAATTGGCACTATTAATATGTTGTGACGTTTGGTAAAATATCACAAATACTTAGGACATAGCTATGTCTGCTTTGGATAACAGCTTAGGATACTAGAAATATGTCAATTAAAAACTAGATAAAGATCATGCTAAGATTCTTATCTATGTTATCTATATCATTGCCTATTTCGGTCACATAATTTTGGCCATAACAACAGTCTTCGAAGAGCCAGAATGACAAGAAAATGTTTAAGAAAAAGTGTATTTTCAATGTCGTATTGACATAACTAATTTGTTCAATATAACCACGGTAATAGTATCTACAGTATTCTAACTTCTTACAAACCCACGAAACGCAAGTTGTACCTACGCGCCACGATTTCGGTATGCACTCAGTATGCAACAGCTAGCGAATGTGCCGTAGTGGCGAGCGGGCGATGTGACGTTTTTTAAGCAATGGATCATTTTATTTAAATAATAATGTAGCGTAGAGCAGTTGCAAAACTATATTAGACTGTTTTTGATTGCTTTAATTGTGCATAAACACGTCTAGTGTTAATAATTTTTATTTTGGTTGGTATAATATTATTCAGTGTGAAATTTATAACTATAATTTGTGTACGATTTATTATTAAGTCTTTTTTACCTTAATCTACTGATAAAATACATAATAAGTAAGAAAGAAAGTCAAGTACACAGATGTATTAAAATACTTTAGGCGGGTAGCGCTAACGCTAACTCTCGTCTAGCGCGTCTGTAGGTATAAAATTCAAGGACACGGCAGAGTTACACTACTGTATGATATTAATACTGTGTTATTAGTATTGCACCGGTAGAACTAGTGTAGTGCGATCGAAGAGAAATGTACCACCGCCACACTATTTCTAACGTGAAGCAGTTCTTGCGTTGTGAAAGGGTGAAATTGCCGGCTCAGTTTATATAAAGCGACCATCATAGTCCTCGGGAGTAACAACGCATCTGTGACTGTCTTCACATACAATGTTCATTACATAGTTTAAAACAAAGTCGCTTCCCACTGCCTGTCCCTATGTATGCTTAGATCTTTAAAACTACGCTACGGATTTTAATGCAGTTTTTTTTAAGTAGATAGAGTGATGAAAGAGGAAGGTTTTTGTGTATAATACATGCATAATGATTATTTCAGCAAAAATTTCTTCTTTATTATATTTATATGCCTACCACAAAATATCGCCCAGGGTTGACTGGCAGAGAATGCCATTAGGCATTAAGTTGACCCTTGTAACCCTTAGTTGCTTGGTGTTTCAAAAATTTAAATAAATAAATAATATAGAAACGCTGATAATTTTAGATTTTTGACTCTTAGGCGGAACGAAGATCGCCGTGTCAACTAGTAGTATTGTAGTAGTGTGTGAAGTTGCTTACAGATGTCCACGGGCCGCAGTGCCCCCTGGTGGACTATAGGCCTGTATGCTCGATTGCTACTTCAATCACATAAAAAAGTACCTATAAATATATAAAATTAAAATATAAAATTAAAAATATAAAATTTAAAATATAAAATTCTGAGTTATAGTAATCGTATTATTCATCTAAATTTTTATATGGTATTTAATGGTATTATAACCGACTTCCCAAAGGAAAGAGGCTATATATCGTGTATATTTTTTTTGATGACGCCGTTGACCTATCGATACGATTCATACGACAGTATGTGGCTAGTTTCACAGGCGGTCCCATGTTGAGGAAATTGAAGAATTTTCAGCGTGTAAATTATGTTAATGGTTAGAATGAGAAGAAAATGTAAGAATGAGTTCTGTATTACCTTATACCTTATATTTCATTTAAATGTAATATTTTACAAGTGCAATAAACGAATTATAATCTAAACAGATATAGGTAATTTTAAGATTATTATCTTTTTGTATTTTAATCATTATCTATTTCATTTACATATGTAATTTAAAATTAAAAGTTATGTATGTCATTTCACATACTCGTGTCAAACTTTGTTATCAAAATTAAATCGTGGTATTTTTTAATCTTTCGTCAAATTGTAGACATATGATAATGTGATTTGATAAACGTATGTCTATTATCAGTCGATATGAGTTTAAAATGAGCAAGTAGATCGTAAGTGATCTACGAATGTGGTCTGGAGATAGATGGGTGACCGCTTGTGGTTAAGTTTTACGCGCTTTGCTGTTAAGCCACGTTAAGACATATTAAACCGTTGGTTAAGAGTTCAGAGGCTTATGGCCAGCTTGAAAAATATAACATAAACTAATATTACTATTATTTCTTACTAGACAATTTTTATTCTCCACTGCTAATCCTCTGCAGCAGCAGAAAATATCAGACGTCAGTATATATCAATCTTATTATCATTATATTAAATGTATAGATGGTAGAACCGGTGTAGATCGCCCGGAAAAATATCAGCGCCACACCTATTTCTAGCGTGGAGCAGTTCTTGCGTTTCGATGGAAGGGTGGGTTGCCGGCACGTTTTTATATGTACGACCATCATAGTCCTCGGGACTCCATCTGTGATTCACTTCAGACAGAACCCCATGTCCTGTATGAAGTTGCTTACAGATGTCCATGAGTGGCAGTGACCACTTACCATCAGGTGGACTGCATGCTCGTTTGCTGCTTCAATGTTATAAAAACCTAGATCAGTTTTTCTCAAACTTTCAGCTCCACGTACCCGTTACGTACCTACGTTAAAGTTTCTGAGCGACAGCGAACCCCCTTAACTTAACTAAATAAATCAATCAACAGTCACTTTTATTGTGTTCTTGAGGAGGGGGGGGGGGGGAAGAAACACATTTTTACTATTATTAATGTGTTGGGTGTGATTGTTGGATGTCACAAGTGGAGTGAATTTTAGGAATAATTTTGTATTTTTATTACGTAAATCTTGTCCCCTGCCATTAAATGGCGAACCCCTAAGGGGTTGGCGTACCTCACTTTGCGAAGCCCTGACCTAGATTAACACTTAGTTATGCCAGACGTAACCTATGCGGGCAAAGCCACAGGAATAACCTAACCTGATAAATCATAAACGATAGATAACAATTAAGTCCATACCTATATCTTTATAGACTTCGTGTTTGTGGGAAATCGCATGAATATTCCACGAACAGTTATCAAACTCGAATCAGCCATTTAAAACATAATTTGACTGACAATTATAATGTACCTAATATATTAAATAATTGACTGAGAATATAAATTGTAAATTGCATGCCTTATAGGTAAAAAAAGAGGAAATGTAGAACTCAACACCAGTTTGTACCTTATTTTGCAAAATAAAGATGATTTGATTTAACAAAAATCCAAAATTGGACATTTCTGATCAATATTAAAGTATTTGATTCTCTCGTCAACCCATTATTGTCCCACTGCTGGGCACGGGTCTTCTCTCAGAATGAGAGAGTTTAGGCCATAGTCGAATTGGCGGACTTCACACACCTTCGAGAACTTTTTTTTTTAAGAACTCGGGTGTGTAGGTTTCCTCACGATGTTTTCCTTCACCGAAAAGCAGTGATAATTAATTTATAATACGCACATAAATCAGTGGTGCGTACCTGGGTTTGAACCTCGGACCTCCCGATCGAGAGGGCAAGTTTCAACCATTAGGCTATCACTGCTCGTAGTAAGTATTTGATCAAATGGTGGCTATTTTAAACGCACGATGGTTAATTCAAATAAATGCATAGCTAATTAAACGTTGCTTGCTTTAAATCGAACTGCTTCTACATATGTAAATTGCTTGTTGAATCATGAATGTTTTGTGATAAGAATATAGACGCAAATTAATATAAATTATCTCAATTTATGTGGTTCATGGCAACGCTGAATCATTAATGCTCTAGAATTTTCGCAATTAGACTTAATGTGCCTGGTGATAATTAAATAATATATTTAAAGAACGATTCGACCTGGGAGGTTCCACCGCCATACTTAAAATTCTAGCGTGTAGCGGTTCATATTTTTGATAAAATTGTATGGATACCGGCTAATTTACATATGACTATTTCAGTCTCCCTGAATAGTAATGTATCTGTAATATAATTGACTTTAGGTACTTTTTTTTTGTTATCGAAGGGGAAACCTACAAAAGGTACCCGACGCCGTGGGAGCAACCGGGTTATGTGGGATTTTTACCTCACTAAGACGTTTTGACCTACCACTCTTGCCGCCCGCTACCCCGGAAGCCCCTTTTAGTCGCCTCTTACGACAGGCAGGGGATACCGTAAGCCTATGATAGTCCCAGAACTACAGGGACACGGCTTTAGGTATCTACAACTTCTTTTTTATATGGAGTTGATGACATATATTTATTGGTGGCAATGGCAATACTAATCCGAACATAATTAAAACAAACAATTGATAAAAATATACGTGAATATTAAATAACCACTTTGGAATGTCGGTTAAAAACAGATAATTTTAGCTTTAATAGTTAAAATTATCCAATATTTTTAACCGAATTTAGTTTAGACTAGCTGTACCCGCGGCTTTGCCCGCGTGCAAATCAACGTGTCACAAAGTTTTTCCCGCGCAAATCTTGACACCGTGGGAATTCTATGATAAAAAGTAGTAACATTAAAATCGGTTTGGCCGCTCAAGGATTACCTGGTCAAACACAGAGTGAAAAAACGAATTTAAAGTGTGTATTTGTGGGTAGGAACGTATTGTTATGTATTTTTTTTATTAGTCGAATTCTAATATTGTAAACCGCTTTTTTGAACCAATTTACATTCTTAGTGGTCTAATTCACAATATCGGGATACTTTTTTTCAATCAACTCCTCCACATTTGAACCAAAACGTATCAATTATAAAGATTGATTTGAACTTTTCCGAATTGGAAAATACTATTTGAAGTAATTTTGGCGGATTCAAATTTCTAAGTAAGATTATAGGTAAACCTACTTTTAATATTCATTTTTGTTCAGGAGTTCAGGAAGGCATTAAGGAATTCAAAATTCTGTTGGATAATGTACTGCTTCCTCCATCTCAATGACTATGTCTACCGAATAGTAGATCTGTGACGCTGCTTTAAATTTCGAAAAAAATAAATCATTTATTTTATCGTCACGTTCATTGGTGGGTAGGTATATAGCCGTCTTTTAGAACCAATTTATAGTGTAAGAATAATAAGTTGTATTAACAATATCGGAATATACTTTTTCAACCAACTCCTCCACATTTAATCGAAGACGTATCGATATAAAGATTGATTTTAACTTTTCCGAATAACAAAGCACTATTATCTACTTGAAGTAAATCATTAGAAAATTGGAATATCACTGAACAGCGACATATATTCTAAGTTCATATTTTGTTTCATGTGGCCAAAGATAAGATCTTTTAAGAGGTGCATCGGGCTATTTGTGTGCGTAAATCCCGCATTGTTCTTTGTAAAGCTGAAGACATAATCAAAACACTTTTACAATTCATACGAACAGGGCGCACCCGCTCGCAGGGTGCTGCCGCACCCTGCTCGCTTATTTTTTATGTTTTCTTTTATGTTCCAACCTAACCTAACCCATCCTGTTTAAAAAGCTACAGCTAAATCCAACTCTTAACAATAACATGACAATACTCCTGCATTTTCAGGATTTAGGTATTCAAAGTTACACTTTTCATCATAATGTTCTCTCAGGAACGGGTTGTAATATATTGTAATCAATAAGTACCAAACTCATACGGCTTAAGTAGGTTGTGTACTTAGATTATCAGGGTTGATGAATTGAAGTTTAATTTATTCATCACATTTCAGTTTAATGAGCTGTCATTAAACTTATAATATATACTAAAAACAACCGTAAGCGTTATGTGACTACCTTTTATAATTTAGGCTTGCACTATCCCGTCAACAGTGAGGAGTTGAAGGTAAAAAAAATATCCCGTGTCTTTGCTTAGTATTCTTATTACTTATACGTAAACACTTGCGAGCCAACTTCTATAGCTTGGGCTTGCAGTACCCTGCATCATCAGGGCTGAGGAGCTTAAGGTCGAAATTGTCATCATGTGTCTTTGCTTAGTAATTATATTACATACCCGAAAGCATTAAATGGCCAACTTCTATGGCTTAGGCTTGCAGTACCCTGCATCATCAAGCTTGAGGAGTTGAAGATCGAAATTTTCATCTTGTGTCCTTGCTTAGTAATTTATTACATACCCGAAAGCACTAAATAGCTAACTTCTATGGCTTAGGCTTGAGGCACCCCTACATCATCAGGGTTGAGGAGATGATGGTCAAAATTTTCATCTTGTGTCTTGGCTTAATAATTATATTACATACCCGAAAGCATTAAATGGCCAACTCCTATGGCTTAGGCTTGCAGTACCCTGCATCATCAGGCTTGAGGAGTTGAAGATCGAAATTTTCATCTTGTGTCTTGGCTTAATAATTATATTACATACCAGAAAGCACCAAATGGCCATCTCCTATGGCTTAGGCTTGAAGTGACCCTGCATCATCAGGGTTGAGGAGTTGAAGGTCAAAATTTTTACCGTGTATCTTTGCTTGATATTATTATTACATAACCGTAAATACCAAATAGCCAACTCTTACGGTTTAGTCTTGAAATACCCTTACATCTTCAGGGTTGAGGAGTTGAAGGTCAAATTTTTGTACCATGAGTTTGTTTAACAATCTTATTATATATCCATAAAAACAAATTGACTTACTTCTACGGTTCAGGCTAGCAGTACCCCTGCATCATCAGGATTGAAGAGTTAAAGGTCAATTTTTTTAGGAAATATCTGCTTAGTAATCTCATTCTACATTCAACCAAATTGGACTCCTACAGCTTAGGTTTGGCTGAGTATCGCTAATTTCGTTAATTTACTTCAAAGAAATGGATCCTATGATCAGAACCGTATAAAACTCATCAGAGTACCCTTGAAGTACATTATTTCAAATAAAAGAAAAATCATCAAAATCGGTTGGCGGGACATTGAGTTATTCATCTATTTATCGCGCACATCGTTAATGCAAATATCAGACTTATGCGCTTTTCTTATGGATGCCACTGTCAAAAGTGAACTAAAAATAAATGGGACCCCATGACACGCACTACCTTTCAAATGAAAAAAAAAAACATTCAAATCCGTTCACCCAGTGCGGAGAAATCGAGTAACAAATATAAAATAAAAAAAAAATAAAAAAAATACAAACGTTTTGATAACCCCCTCCTTTTTGGAAGTCGGTTTAAAACTATGTTTTAACATAAAAATCAAAGCGAAATACTAAATTTTATTGAGGTGGCCTCAAAATTGACTGACTTTCATACAAACTTACATCTCCTATTTGGGTTAAATTGGGGGGGGGGGGGGGAATCAGAAAATTCATTCTTAACTGACGTCTACGTCATAAAAAGAACCCCTAGTAAAAATCATATTCGTATTTAGGCTCTACGATGTTTATTCGATAGATGAGTGAGAGAGCATCCTTTCGTTTTTATATAAGTGTATATAGACATAGAGATATAGATTTGTATAGTATCAAATGACATAATACACACATATCCAATAAAAAATACATAACAAAGGAATACATTTTACAGACCATAACATGTTTAGTTTCAACCAATTCAACTATGCAGTTACTTATCTTATTAACACTTATCGAACACAGAATAAATACTGCGTAGTTTTAAATTGACATTACTTTTTTATTTATGAACCGATTTACATAAAATAAACACTAAATGTTAAGTGAAGTTTCCCACTACACATCGGTGAAAATTATATTCAAATTGGATAAGCCGTTTCTGAGATTAGCGTTTTCAAACACACAGACAAACAGACAAACAGACAAACAGACAAACAGACAAACAGACAAACAGACAAACAGACAAACAGATAAACAGACAAACAGACAAACAGACAAACAGAAAAGATTTCTAAAAACCATTATTTTGGGTTCTATATCGTATTAAAGACCTCTAGAAATGGTTTTCACGTAAATTTATTCCATGTACAGACAGCGACCTCTTACAGATTTATTATAGTATAGATACAGTTCTAATGGTAATTACTGTCGATTGCCGGTCATTACCATTGACCGTTATCATATAATCAGTTATTGATAAAATAATAAGTTCATTTACTTTACTTTATTACTAAAATTCGTGATACTTTAGTTGACTTCCCAACTTCGGTTTGAGTAAAAAGATTCAGTTACAAGATATTGCCAGAATGTACTGAGATAATCAAAAATGAAGACAGCTTTATTAAAACTAGGTTTCCCGTGGTTTCATCCGCTTCGGTCACGTCTAATGCAATGAGTAGTACCAACCTATTATTGTCCCACTGCTGGGCACGGGTCTTCTCTCAGAACGAGAGAGTTTTAGGCCCTGTGGCCTAAAACTTTGGTCTTGGTCTGGTTTGGTCTTACAAAATAGTCGTTGCGCGAAAGATAAAAACAAATACATTGTCACAATCTTTTGCATTTTTTATGTTAATAACATAAGAGTCATAACTAACTTAAAAAATAAGGTAAATAGCTTCGGCACACTTTCACGACCATCATAGTATTCGGGAGTAGCAACGCATCTGTGATTGACTTCAGATGGAACTCATGTTCTGTATGTAGTTGATTACAAATGTCCATGGTCGGCAGTGGCCACTTACCTACAGTTGGACTGCTTATTCGTTTGCTACTTCAGTTAGATAAAAAAATTAAAGCTCTAAACTTTTATCTAAATTTGAAGTATAAAAATATCAAATACTAAGTTCATACTTCAGTTTTTATATTATCAATACCACAAAGAAAATAAAGTTAATATAGAAATCAGATAGGTATTTCAAAAGTGTAAAATGCGATTGGAATCAAATAAAAAAGTAGGTTATATGAGAAAAGTGTACCTAATCCAGCGATCTGTTGCTGCCTAGGTGTGTTCAGTAAAAATATACCGTAACCGGTTCAATTATAGTGTAGAGCAATACCTAATAAGGTTGTGTAGTTAAACCAAATGTTACGATATATTCTAGGTTATAAGGTTCTAAAGGACTCATTGTGGTTCGACGGTGACCTTACCGTTGTCATAAATTTTGTCTTAAACCGTAATGTGCCGTTGTTGGACATGGTAACTTACAAAACAGATCTACCAATATGAAGTATTGGGTTATTTGGAATGTCATTTCGTTTTTAAGATGAAAATCGAAGACCATTTTCGTATAAATATATAATTAATATGCAGTTTATGCGTGAAGTTGGGATCAACAAAATACAATTAAATTCTCTGTGGGAAAAAACGAAATTACCTTCCAAACAACCCAATAATTAGTGGTGTATTATTTTTGTCGTATGGTACGGGACTTTAGTATCACCACTCTGTACCTATCGTAGAAGAGCCGTCCGCAACCCCGGAAGCCCCTTTAAGTCGCCTCTTACTAGAGGCAGGGGATACCGTAGCCCATATAGCCTATTCTGGTCCCGGAATTACAAGGACAATCCATAAATATTCCTAACGAATCTAAGTTTTATTTCGCGACCTTACGGATTCACCTTACGAACATCTTAAGGACATCATCCTACGGATATTGCAAAAAATAAAAGCAAAATCCTGACATTCCAATGGCGTTGTGCCCCCAGTAGGCAAACTGCGTACTGAGTTTGCGACGTATCGGTTTTGTACGCCCTTCCATATATTAGAAATTGAGTGTCCAAAGTTTGCTAGTTTCCGCTCACTATACGTTGTTACGCTGCAAACTAAAGAGAGCGCAATTTACAGCCACACAATGTCTAAGACTTATTCTAGCTATTTACAAGATGTTACTGTTTCCGTAGATAATAAACATGACTCTAACTACAAATTTAACTCGTAATTTTCCAGTTCATTAATTAATTCAAGCACGTAGAACTAACACAGGTATAGGTTTGATTTAATATCCTGCGCTTACATTATAATTATCATTTATTATTCAGTTATGTGCATTAGACACCTATAATCATCATCCATTAGACTAAGTAATCACCACGTTTGTTTAAAATTAGTGGTGTTTGCAAACATTGAAAGTAATATTATAAAAATTTCATAGGTAGTCGCAGATATCGCCCATGGCTTGTGTAGATCGTAAAATGTAAAAAGTTAGGTAATTTCCGATCGAGAGTTAGAAAGGCGACCAACTATCCATTATCCTATTGAAGTCTTTTATTGAACATACACCTCCATTAATTGATAATTCTTGCCAATATGGCGTAGCATATATGTTGGCACCGCGTTGGGTATTACAACACAGGATAACGCTATAGTCTATGTTCAAGAGGTTGTCATTTAGTTGTCCTATATGAAATTCACGAGAAGAGAGTGAGGGAGCTATTCAAGGCGGGCCAATCCACTCGACATAATCAGTGTTAGCGACTTATCCAAAGCGCTTCCGACCTCAAATGAAGCGCAGCGTGCGGTCCACCCAATGGTAAGTAGTAACTGCCGCCCATGGACGTCTGTAAGCAACTTCATATAAATAGAGTTTATATTTTAAGTTATTCATTGCTACTCTCGAGGATTAAGACGGTTACTTTAAATATAGCCGAGCCGGCAACTACACATTTCCAACATAACCCAAAAACTGATTCACGCTGGAAATAGGTGTGGCGGTGGTACTCTCCGGTCGAACTGCACTGGTTCTACCAGCAGCTTGTTATAATTTAATAGTCGCCTTATAAGAACTTTGGAAATACCAACCAGAATTGTCTACTAAACTCCTTCAGACTCCGTGTGAGGCAAGTGGCATAAGACGATACTTAAACTCAACCTTACTCAGTACCGGTCGGTCTTAGTAACGGTATAAATATAGCTTTAACAAATAAAATATAGCATTCAAGAGCGAATTCCCACAGAGCCAATTAGAACAGTTGGACAATATTTGATTTTTGTTGTAAATTGAAATGAATAGGATATTATTGTGTGGATGCATGTTACATTGTATGGTTGTATGAACAACCTGCTTCAACAAAGTTTGTTATCAAAAATGACGGTATTTCTATTCACCTCTCGCTCGTCCTCTGTAAAGACTGAGTGAGACACATATACAAAATCTGCTATTTTGGATTATGTTTCTTATTGGAACAAGTTATATTTTGCCTGTATCGTATCACGCGGTTTCAATTACAGTCCACTCGCTAAACGAACTACCGACGCGTTACGCCGTCACTGTTTTTATACTGAAAATAAATTATAATTACCTATAGTAAGTTGTATTTATATTGATAACCCGCGTGACTGTAGTCTGCGGTCTGACAGCTAGTGTTCCGGGTTCGATCCCAACTGGGGAGATATCGGAATGATGAATGATTATCTGTTCTAAGTCGGGAAGTTTATGTAAATGTCTTCATGTGTGTCAAACTACTATCAATGGTATATCAAATACAAATATTAAAGTTTGATATAGAAATCGTCATAGTTTAGAATCATAATACCATAGTTTAGAATCATAATACACTTAAAAATCATCTAGATAGATGATTTTAAATTATGGGGTATTCTTTGGATTAAGAGCTCAAGTGGAATGGCATTTATAAGGGAACCGTTCAAAGTAGCTAGGTAATGCGGAACTATATAGTAGCTCCATGTAAAAAATGTCGTAGTATAGCGATTATAAGATATTAGAAACAAATGTGCAAAGGCGGGAGACCTTCAAATTAGAAGAAGCAGAAAAAAAACTCCTTAGCGCTGAATTCAAAGTGATGTTGCTAAAAATTCACGAAGTATACGTTAGATATTTCTTGTCTCTAACTATAGAGAAAAAAAGTTACATAAATCAACAACTGATATCGACCAAATTACAAAATTTCGTCGATATCAGCTGTTGAATTTACCTTACTTTTTTCATGAGCTAGTTACTCAGCCAAGTAGCGAAGTGCGACAAAAAAAAACAAAATGAATAAAAAAGGAATGAATGCGTGCCCCGTTACCGACTAAAAGAAGCTTCGCCACAAACAAAAAGTATGATTGTTTATGGTAGTTGTTGCAACGTGCAATCGTGGTTAATTCTAGGGTTCCGTACCCAAGGGGTAAACACGGATCCATATTACTGACACTCCGCTGTCCATCTGTCGGTCTTTCTGTCATCGTAATAACTAGACAGTTGAAATTTTTACATATCATATATTTTTCACGACCTGCGTGGCGAAGCGGTTACCATACCGGTCTGATGCGCAATGGGTCCCGGGTTCGATTCCCGGCCAGACAGGTGACTGAATGATGAGTTTAGATTCATGTTTTGGGTCTGGGTTTTTGTGTACTCGTCTTGCGTGTGTCCATGGCACACACGACACAGGAGAAAATCCTAGTGTGTGGATATGAGTGTTGAAAGCATGTGTTTGTGTTTTGTTGTCATTATAGCAAATACTAAAAACAGAATAAAATAAATGTTCAAGAGGGGAACAACAAACGTGATATTTTTGCTGTTTTTTATAGATAATGAACGGAACCCTTCGTTTGGAAATCCGACTCGCACTTGGCCGGTTTAAATTCGATGCACGTTTCGTGTCGCCGACACTTCAAGCATCGATACCCGATTCACTTGCTCTCTTTCTTTGAGTCCGTAATAAATGGATGCCGTATCGGAAATTCGACGGAACATATCTATATCCACTACTCGTTTGCGATAACCTTAAACCTAAGCGAGATGATATAACAGTAGGAATGTTTCTTGAATATAAAAAATGTCTAACAGTGATTATGTAAAAATAACTCAATTAATTTTTATAAAGATATTTTTGTAGATCGGAAGAGGTATAAGGTGTACACGGATGAGACGTCATTTTCCTTGGCATTAGGGCAAACAGCAACTACACAATTGTTAAAAAAATTGTTAACCAATTAATTGTTTAAAAAATTGTTAACTAGTTAATTGTTAAACAAAATATCGATGAATTTTTTTGAGACTCATCTTCTCATTTACGAACCACCTTAATACAATTTTTTCACTAATTTGTGTTGCTAGGCGAAATTAATTATTTGCCATTGTACGACTTTGCCATTTTGTAGTGTTATCGGAGGTCAATGACCCCATTCCAGCTTTTTGGCATTACCGATCCCCTTCACGTGCTGTCAATATCTTTCACCGTGCCGATAACTGGATGACAAGGCTGATTCAAGTCACTTACCATAAACATATCAATTTTTTTCAGTAAATGTTAAACGGTTCGATGAAATATTGTATTGGCTTCAATATGTCGTGCTTTTAAGATAAATTACCAAATTATAACAATTTATTTTCGATTAATTTTATCAATGATGGTAAGTGTTTCAGTAATATATTGGTACTGGTAATGTGCTGGTAATATATTTGTATTGGAAAGACCTTTTAAAAACACTTATATAAAGACGAAAGAAGAAAAAAGACATATTAACTTAATTTACCAAGAAGCAGTTATGTGTAAAAATATCGCATTCCCGTACCTGCTCTACACTAATATGAAATATCCATTAAATGTTGAATTTTGATTCCAAATATATTATGTGTGTAGAAATTTGAATCTGAACACAGGCTGATCTGAGATTATTTTAAAGTACCTATATAGATCGTAGATTTACAGCGACACAATATTTGAATAATTTCAATTTTTTTTACTCGTATCTAAAATAATCTAATTATTATTTTAAATGGAAAAGTTGTAGGGTTCCCCACGAATATTCTAATCCCTATTATAAACGTGAACGTAAATTCTTGAGGTATTAGAAAAATCATTACATACCTATTGGAATTATTACATAATGTTTATTAAAAAAAATATATTCGAAAAAAATGTATGTAGTAATTTTTAAATACTAAATCATCGATTCTGTTCTATTGAAATGATATTTGATATTTATTCAAATCCAACGCACGCCCAGGCGCTGGTAGAAGGTGGTATAAATTACTTCCCTACTACTAACCTTCTTCGTTTCAAATACTATAAAGCTTTATAACACACACTTAAAGTAGACTTTACTTTATATTATTATTACTAACAAATGTATAAATAATAGTCATTTATCCATTAACTGTCTAAACGATGTAAACGGTAGTCATAACTATCTACAGTAGTTAATAAGTCTAAGCACTTCGTTTAATAGGTTACGTTCAAAGCAGACCTTGATAACATGTGTGTCATATACCTAGGTGTTTAATATAATCATGTTTTCAGCCCATGGCTTGTTCGATATGATATATTGACTACTAGGAATAGTGAGATGAGTAATCATTTACCTTAAAAGAGTATTGTGCGTTGCTTTGAATAAATTGAATGACAAACTGCACCGAGAATCACAGTGCATTCATAAGTAGAGCCGTTCTTACACAGGATGTCTAATATTTGTAGAGTAAAACTGTCAATCTGTTTGATTAGTAGTCTAAGTTTGAAACCCTGTCAGAATAATTTGGTACCCTTGTTAACAGCGCGCACCCCGCGCAGCCCAGTCGACGAGTAAATTATTGATGTCTTGTCATTCTTATTAAGAAGATTCCATTAATTTTATTAATATTATATTATTTGCATCTTGTAATCCGATTAAAACATAGTTTTATGTTATTATTTCAACCCCTGTTCAGATAGTTCGAAATTACCTCAAAAACAATGGAAAAGGTATCAAAAGTAACCTGCAAAATTTTACCAAATTCTACCTAAAGTTAATCAGTGATGCTTTTCTACTTCTGAGCACTAAGATGGTAGCTTCATATGAAAGTGAGCAGGAAACCACATCTTTATACCGAAATACAAGAATTTCTTCACGCTAGTAATAGATCTGTTCAGCTATCAGATTTGAACTAGTAAACGAACATTCTGAATGGGATCATGCTCGTCTGCTATTTCAATTTTATATCAAAAAGTTAGAAACAACTCCACAGTTCAAGATCAAATTACTATATTAATAGATCAAGTGGCACACACGTGATCTCACGAGTCACGACTACCGTTAATCAATATTTCACTACCAATATGACACGCTACAATATCTCATGTAAATGTCCTCCTCAATTTTTCAAGGCGATTGAGCAGTTAACAATAAATGACAACCACATGATATTTTTAATGGGTTAAAATAAATACTTTTTATTTCGTCATGATTTAAGTCGTTAAGACCCGCCTAGTGTCATAATGAACAGTAGTGATGATGTAGTGGCAACGTAAAAAACCCTCATTTAGTTAACCCGTTACTGCCTTGGAGCGTAATATTCCGTCGTCATATATTATAAATACCAATACTGAATTCGAATTGAGTCGTAACTATTACTATGATGTTCCTATTATATTTATAGGTTAACAATAAAATAAATTATTTTTATTTCGTCGTGATTTAAGTCATTATGAAACGCCTAGTGTCGTAATGGACGGTAGTGATGATACAGTGACAACGTAAAAAACCCTCATTTAGTTAACCCGTTAGTGCCTTGGAGCGTAATATTCCGTCGCTATATATTATAAATACCAATACTGAATTCGAATTGAGTCGTAACTATCACTATAATGTTCCCATTAAATTTATAGGTTGACATTAAAATAAATACTTTTTATTTCGTCGTGATTTAAGTCGATAAGACCCACCTAGTGTCATAATGAACAGTAGTGATGATGTAGTGGCAACGTAAAAAACCCTGGGGCGTATTATTCCGTCATATATCTTTTTAATACCAATACTGAATCCGAATTGAGTAGTCGTAACTATCACTATAATGTTCCCATTACACTTTAACGATACGATCATGTCGTTTGTGTTTGTGTAGTTGAGAAGTACCTACTTTTAGTTACAATCCTAAAATAGTATAACCCTTCAGCTATATTATGTTGGTTTAATCTATATTTATGTCCATAAAGGCCAATTAAAATGATTACTTAGTATATTAAAAGAATAGCTTTATTAAAACTGTAACTTTTACCTTTATAGAAAATTGAGCGACCGTAAATTTCCTGACAATTTAAATATTATTGCCGGAAAATAACGTCTTTCGAGTACCAATGTTAATTGTTAATATCGATGCTAGTGATTTTAGGGTTAAAATATTCGAATGCCTGGAATCAGCTGCATTAATCAAAAAGTTTTGCCGTCTGTGGTTTCCGTAAATCCAGTTTTTTCGTTACTTTAATTGTCAGTTTGTGATATGAACTATACGTACCTGTTCTTTTACTGGTGGTCGGCAATTACTTCAATGTTATTTAATGTCAAGTCGCAATGATAAATACATATTTTTTATTTGGAGTCGCAACTGGTTGTGTTCTTGAAACAAAGAATACATTTTACTCGAAAATAATTATATATGTACGAATGGTGAACAAACAGTAGTATGTTAAACCCAGAAAGGTAGGACCCTTTTGGCATAAAACTGTCTCATTACGAGAGAAGACCCGCGCCCAGTTGTGGGACAAAAATGGGTTGACGACAGAATCTTTCCAACCTAGCACTACCTCCGCATTTATTTCTGCTTAAATAGTTGAATTAAGCGCTGCTGCAATCTTGTTAGAAGGATTTGGTAAGGCAATCTCACTGTCGTACACGTATACGAGACAAATCAACTTATTATTATGATACTAGTACTGTGTAATTAGTCTTCAGGGATCGTATCGCACCTGCGGTGAACATCACTCACCTAGAGTTAACAAAAGATGTCCATGACCGACAGTGATTCTTTATTTAACATCAGCTTGATTTTTTTACTACTTGGACATTAAGAAAATTGTGTGTGTGTGTACTTATGTACACGTGATAGAAGATATACTTCTTAAAAAAAATACTTTCACCTTATTCTCATCACTTTTTCATAACGCTCCTTAAGTATAACTACAAAACTGCGACATTCTGGTACTGCCAGGGTTAAGCTATTGTATAGCATTTTCATTCTTATTTTCATTTCAACTTCATACTGTGACTTTTGTGTGACGAATCTTAAATTCCACTCATCATTTTTTCATAATGCACCTATAGAAGTATTACTTTCAAAAGATAAAAACTTTTTAACAAAAAATATCTACCGACTTCCATGTCACAAAAAAGTAAAAAATAATTTAAATATATTTTGGTCTAGAACATACTCAGTACTTAGTACATAGTCCTGAAGTCGGTGCTCGACATATTTCGCTGGACGACGGTAACTACGTCCTATATGAGCACCGACTTCAGAACTATGTACTAAGTACTGAGTATGTTCTAGACCAAAATATATTTAAATTATTTTTTACTTTTTTGTGACATGGAAGTCGGTAGATATTTTTTGTTAAAAAGTTTTTATTTTACACTTTTTAGTGACTATATTTTTATGTTTGTATTTAAATAAAGCCTCTAAGTTTGCTTTGTGCATCTACATATTCACAAAAATTAAACATAAAACACTTTTACAATTCATACAAACAGGGCGCCCCCTCTGGAAGTACCCCTCCATCATCAGGGTTGAGGAGTTGAAGGTCAAATTTTTCATCTTATATTGTTGCTTAGTAATCTTATAACATATACGTTAGTACCAGGTGGCTAACTTCTATGGCTCAGGCTTGCAGTACTCTGCATCATCAGGGTTTAGGAGTTGAAGGTCAAAATTTTAATTTTGTGCCTCTGTTTGGTATTATTTTTACATACCCGTAAGCACCAAATTGCCAACTCCTATGGTTTAGAATTGAAGTACCCCTTCATCATCAGGGTCGAGGAGTTGAAGGTCAAAATTTTAATTTTGTGCCTCTGCTTAGTATTATTTTTACATAACCGTAAGCACCAAATTGCCAACTCCTATGGTTTAGGATTGAAGTACCCCTTCATCATCAGGGTTGAGGAGTTGAAGGTCAAATTTTTGATTTTATATTTTTGCTTAGTATTTTCTTTACATAACCGTAAGCACCAAATTGCCAACTTCTATGGTTTAGGATTGAAGTACCCCTCCATCATCAGGGTTGAGGAGTTGAAGGTCAAATTTTTCATCTTATGTTTTTGCTCAGTAATCTTATAACATATACGTAAGCACCAAATGGCTTATTCCTATGGTTTTGGCTTTAAGTACCCCTGCATCATCAGGGTTGAGGAGTTGAAGGTCAAATTTTTGTCCCATGAATTTGCTTAACAATTTCATTATATATTCGCAAACATCAAACGACCAACTTTTATAGTTCAGGCTAGCAGTACCCCTGCATCATCAGGATTGAAGAGTTGAAGGTCAAATTTTTCATAGTAAATACCTACATAGTAATTTTATTCTATATTTTACTCAATTGGACTTCTCCAGCTATGGTTCGGCCGACTATCACTAATTTTATTATTTTGCTCCAAAAAGTTGAAGATCCTATGATTAGAACCTTATCAAACTCTTATCAGACTACCCCTGGAGTACATCCTTTCTAATAAAAAAAGAATCATCAAAATCGGTTGGCGGGATATTGAGTTATTCATACATTTATCGCGTACATTGAAAATGCAAATTTAAGACTTATGCGTTTTTCTTATGGATGCCCTAGTCAAAAAAATACTAAAAAAAAATGGGACCCTATGACACGCACTACCTTTCAAATAAAAAAAAAATCATCTAAATCGGTTCACCCAGTCCGGAGAAATGAGGTAACAAATATAAAAAAAAAAAAAAAAAAAAATACAGACGAATTGATAACCTCCTCCTTTTTGGAAGTCGGTTAAAAACAAATGTGAACCACTTCTCATATTAATTGCAAAGCAACGTTTTAATTTTTTACATTATAAATATTCATAATAATATTCTTGACAAACTTATACTTTTAAGTTACAAAACACATCCATATTCAAATTTTAGCTATCAACGTCAAACGAAAAACATAAAATCAACGCACGTCACTGTTAGACTGTCAATCAGTAGTAAAAGGTAGAACCGCTTTCTGTTGATAAGGTGCGTTTATATGCTTTCCGAGAAAGTAAGCGAAATATGTTTCACTTTAATAATTAAAGGACTTAAAGGAGTCATTTAGTCTATATACTTAACGTATTTTATACATATGTTGATGCTTTACCAGAGACCCAAAAACAGTTTTCAATGAATTACATACGGTATACAATCCACTAAAATGTATCGGATTTACAAATCTCTTTTTAAATCTGAAAGCAGCATACATTACCGTAATAGTTATAATGCGTCTTAATTATTCATAATGTGCCTTAATTATACCCAAAAACATGATAAGAGTTACAATCGATCTCTCTATAAACCTAGCTATTTCTCTTTGCAATGTTGTCTTGTAATTTATTTAATTTCAACTTACAAGTATTTTGTTAAAGGATTGCACTTTTGTTCGAGTAGATTATTGAGACACCCATTTTGTTGCAAATTAAATATTTATCATAATCCATACATACGTATAGTAAAAAAATTAACTCGCCGTGTCTGTACATCTTATATATAAAGAATTGGACGTATAAGTGATACTAGGAATCTCTATCATTTTAACATTTTTTGTCTGCATGTTTAACCAAACCAAAACTACTGAATTAAATTAAAGGATTGAAATGTACACATCATAGTCAGTGTAACTTCGAAAGTTTTATATTTAAATTAATTAGATTTTCAATTGTTAGTGAATGAAGCCGCAGGGCAGTGCTAGTTACTTAATAAGATATGTAAGTAATGTAGAGTCAATTAATCTGGACTTAGCCAACGTGATTGTGAAAACCATAAGGTTTTTCTACTTGTTTTTTAAATCTGGCAAAATTATGATTTCACAGAAAATTATATTAATTTACAGGACTGATTGGTCGTGTAGAATTAAATGTTTCTACCACCCAATAATGTTTAAGATAGGCTACCAAGGGATAGATCAGTATTAATGGGAATACATAATTATGTCCAATTTAGCCAAATATTTATTGATACCTACATCATGTAGTAGACATTTTGTTAAGTTTGTTCCCTGCTTTGGCTAATGTATTTGTAATCGTTCTATATACCTACTAATTAAAATTGACAATTAATATTTTTATACATTTTATATACATACACATTGTGAGTACTTTTAATAACATACAACAATCTCATTAACATTTGGCCTCGAATCTTAATTAAAAATGTTTTAATTCCAATAACTGAATCTGTAATTTAGTCGGCGATTTACGTTATCTACACCGGTTTACTTTTCGGTGCAACTTGTTTACCAACTTGTTGCTATAAATACATACGAAAGTCGCGAAGAATAGACTAAAATCGTTAAAAAACACAGATAGTAAATGTATTTCATATTCGCACTAGTGATGTAACGATTATCGCATTCGCATATCGTCGGGTGACAAGAATAACGCACTAACTACAAAATTATATAATCCCGATTTTTTCACTTAATGCACTATTTTACAATACATTATTATTACGTAAATAATATACGGATACAATAATCTGTACGATATTTTATTTAATGATATAACTTCAGGACATTTCATATAAATGAAATTTTTGGATCATAATATTATTAAATGCTGATAACTTCATGTTGCATATTCTGTAGTTAGTGAGCTTCCTTCCTGTCACCCGACGATATATTCGCATTTGCATTCGCAAGAGATTGCGAATGTTTTGCGAATATTGATTTTTTCTTTGCAAACAAAGGTAGCCAAGTCTATACAAATTTAAGTCTAACTATAGTTTGTCGGACAAAAAAGGTCGCCAAATCTACATTCTCCCCCTACACCACTAGCAAAAGCTATACCAAAAATAGAAAAAACAATTCGCATTCGTGTTTGCGAATGTCGGTAAGATATATTCCCATTCCCATTCGCGAATGTTCAAATAATAACAATCATTACATCACTAGTTCATACATAAATATATGTATAATGAATTAACAAACGAGCCGCAAAATAACTTCTTCAGACATTCAATAAATATTCGCTAAAATTAAGTCTATATTTAGATTTAAAAATGTAGCGGAATATTAGTAGCTATTACATATTACAGCACCAATCAGCCGACAATTAGATTTAGCAATTTCTTTGCAACATAAAAATATGTACCTACTAATAACATGTCATGAATAACCTATTACTGCTTGGAGGTTGGCTAAGTTAAGCAATGTAAGTACCTAAACATTTGAATAGATAATTACTCCTACGATTGTCTAATATCTCAAAGCTGATTGCCCTTTGATTAATAACACTTGAGCAACTGGTAAATAAAGATTAAGTATTGGTTATCGCGAGTGCCAAATCTTAAGTTAAACTGCTCGGCCACATTTAATATTGTTGCGTTTAACAGCTGGATAGCTCTTTATGCATAAACGGAAAAAAGGTTTTTAAACAGATTTTTTGAATAAAATCTAACTTATTCCAGCAGTCAATTATTTATGCACTGCTACTCCGTAGATGATCTTTTTTATCGTTGGACCTAACGATAACCACCTGGGCCTAGGCCACCTGAAAAAGCAGTCACTGTCACCTATGGACATTTGCAACACCAGTGGATTCTTAGGAGGAGGGGAGAAGGCTCCTTTTACACCTTTCTTGAAGAGCCCCATGTCATAGTCCTCCGGGAATACCCCAGGATTGCCTATAAAGTGTGCCGGCAAGCGCATTTTGCCACCGAAACGCACAAACTGCTCCACACTATAAATAAGTTTGGCGGTAGAACTTCCCCGGTCAAACTACAGTGGTTCTACCACAAGGGTTTTTAAGATTCTTCAATAGACACAATAGCTTATGCGACAAGATGGTAGCTGTAGCAACTATTTCTAAGGCAATGGTAGCCAATAGGTGACCAGCTAACGATAACCTAATGGCATGTCAAGTATACTAATCAATAGACATCAAACTATCACTCAAACTGTCACAATTATTGTGTTTTGACGTGCTCGGATTGATCAGAGTAAGAGTGCATGCCGTAACGATTTTATCACTCAATGCCGAACTCATACATAACATCGACAGACCTTTCGTTGAATGAGTCAGCTTTAAAATTGTTTCAAAAAATACTACTTTAATACGCGCATGATTTTGTGAGAATCGCGAAGGGAGCAAGTTTCGTTTATTCGTAGTTTTTTGTTAAATCTTAAGTCGTTTGTTGCGCCTTGAGTGGTCGAGTCTGTTATACTTCAGCACTATTTGCACTAATACTACAATGTTTTTATTAACATTGTATCCAGGAGGTATTCGATCTCCTAGAGAATTGCCTGGGTAAAGAGGGTAACCCTCGAGGCTCGAAATTCCCTACCCACCGCCCTAATGTTGACATTGCCTTAGTATATGAGAGACCTGGAGGGTAACGTCCCCTATATGTACATACGTGCTTGCTGCATTGCGGTCTTTGAGTCCAGGTATTTCGTTGAGCACACAAACATAGCAACCGGTGCTCAAACGCGTAACCTTTGGTCATTGCATCTAACTACCGAAAAAATACTAAATCGTCGATGTAAAGAGTTCCTATTCTACTGAAGATTTTATTTCTGTAATTTATCTACCGTCTGAAGTTGATACTATGGTTAGGTTAGAAAAGTCGCTCTTTTTAACCGAGTTCCCAAAGGAAAGAGGATATCTCTTCGTCACGTATATTTTTTTTCTGGTTTTTGCAGTAACAACTACAGCTGTTATGGTTTCCGCCAAATTGGTTAAAATTATGTTCATGACATGTACAGTCCCTTTACATCAAATAAGTATATAGCAAGCTTCAAGGCAACTAAATTTAAATCTTTGCAAGATAATAAACTTGATACAAAGCACGTCACACATTGTAATAATAGTTATCTAAACGTAGGACCCTCAATTGGGCGACCCGAATTCCGTCGGCATGTTCTGTTCAACTTAGGGTTGCCAACATTTCTATAATATAGTTTATACTTATAGTATGATACTTATTCCTAGCGTAAGGCAGTACTTGCGTTTCTATGGTTGGATGTAGTTGCTGGCTTACTTTCATACAAGGCGACCATCATAGTTGTCTCAGTAGCTACGCATCTGTAATTGATTTTAATTGGAACCCTTGTTCTATATAAAGTTGCTTACAAGTGTCCATGGGCGGCACTAGGCACTTCCCATCAGATGAACTGGATGCTCGTTTGCTGGTTCAGAAGGATTCAAAAAGTATTGTACTGTACTTGGGAATCCGTACTATATGTTGTTAAAGAAATATATAGCAGGTAAAATACCTACTACATATATTTTAGTACCTTATATTTATAGTACATTATATTTTGATCGACGGCCGTTTTATTGGAGACAAAAAAACGTTAAAGAATACAGGAAGTAGAAAATATATAGATTACAAAAAATATGAGTAAAAAAATATAACTTAGTCTTTTTTGTATTCTTCCCATAAAACTCTACATTGTTGAAGGGTACTATATTTTTAGCATTAAACAATACTATTTTGAGACAAAAAATATTAGCAACCCTAGTTCAACCGCCTAATGGCCGTCTGCGGATGACTCTCGTTTATCGCAAACAATGGAAGAGTTAGTTCTAAGAGATATTTATAAATCTGTATGTGTACTGAATTGTATGAGAAAAAATAAAAGTGTGGAAGGAGCTAGAATAGGTCAATATGTTAATGATAACAGATATAAAATTTATCAGGGTTTATTTTTAAGATTTATAAATCCTATTTTTGTTTTTTATCACATAGAAGTGGCAAAGTAGTATGTAAGTTACCTGATGGTAAGTGGCTACTGCCGCTCATAAACATCTGTAATGGATCCCATATAAAATCAGACTAATCTGAGTCTTACCTGATGTCAGCCTTAGACGCGTACCCGTGTGGATTCACACTAGAAGTGCAGGCGTTCCAAATTTGACCCATTTCGATGTTCTTCCTTCTCTAGTAAATATTTTATTATACGTATAATCGTGATTTTTATGACTTTTCATTAAATAAGGTTATATTATGTACAACAATATAACCGCCGCATGAAGCTGCATCGTACAGGCCTATCTCCTTGTTACCTATAATGTCTAAGGTCTTTGAGAAGCTCTTGTTAAAGCGACTTAAACCTATATTAGAACACAAAAACATAATACCTGATCACCAGTTTGGTTTTAGAGAAAAACACTCCACAATTGATCAAATTCATAGGATTACCAATACCATAGAGAAATCCTTAGAAGAGAATAAAGTCTGCTCTGCAGTGTTTTTAGATGTAGCACAAGCTTTTGATAAAGTCTGGCATGAAGGCTTGATATTAAAGCTGAGAGCATTGTTGCCAAAGCAATTCTCAGAAATATTAATATCATATATTTCAAACAGAGCTTTCAGAGTGAGACAAGGAGAAGCATACTCTGATCTCAAAGAAATAAAAGCTGGAGTGCCACAAGGTAGCGTATTGGGGCCGGTCCTGTACCTTTTATATACCTGTGATATCCCAGAATCTGAAAATAATATCTTCGCAACTTTTGCTGATGATACTGCCATCATAGCTGTGGGGGATAATCACGCTGAAGCTGCGCAGAAATGTCAAATCTCTATCAACAAAGTAATCAATTGGACGAGGAAGTGGCGAGTGAAGCTCAACGAAAACAAATCAGTACATGTTGATTTTACAAATAGGCGTAATAATTACCAACCTATATACATAAATAATACACCTATACCACACGCAAATACAGCCAAATATCTTGGCATGACTCTTGACGCGAAGCTGCGCTGGAGAGCTCACGTCAAAAAAAAATGGGACGAGTTGGAGCTCAAATACAGAGCTATGCATTGGCTGCTGGGGAATCATTCCTCCCTGTCTACATATAATAAAATATTATTATATAAACAAGTACTAATGCCAGTATGGACATATGGTATTCAACTCTGGGGTTGTACCAAAAAAAGTAATGTAGAAATCATTCAAAGATTAGTACCCTATTATTATTCGGTACTTTATATATAACATAAAAAAAAAAAATATATTATGTACACGGGACTTCAACCACTTAAATGCAACACACATTTTTTTTACTTTAAACATCCGCGATTCTAGGGATGTCAAAATGCTGCGCGCTTCTAGTGTTAAGTTGGAAAGCCTGATTTAAGCACGTTTCCCTTACCCTTTCATTCCCTTACATCTAACTTACCCCCTTAGACCAGAATAAGACTTCGCATAACTCTGCTATTTGGAAATGAATAATGATATTTTTATTTATTTTTATTTTAACTGTTGTTATAGGCAGAAATAGGTGTAGTTTGAAGGTTTCCCCCTCGAGAACAAAAAAAAGGAGGTGATGTTTTGGGATTGAAACCACAAACAGTTCTATTCAATGCTTTTAATGTACAAATTATAAATCTTAATGCTTAATATAGGAGATTGATAAATAAATGTTGGTAGAAGAATATCTTTTGAAGAATTTTTGAATGTTTTGTTACCAGTTTGCGACTTTATATTGTTGTGATTTTTAAAAAAAGAAATATAGGAATGAACAGAATAAATTACGATAATGCCACCACGACTAACGTTCATTATTTAGTGATGATACAGAAACAGCAATAGTAAATAGAAGGTTGGCAAACTATGAATCCGTTCGCGGCTTTGAAATATATATTCATAATAATTAGCTACTCAAGATCTTTAACAAAATTCTAAGAAACTGCTAAGGAAAATTCATGTTTTTAGTTACTTTATTTTTACATTAGGTGTTTGTTGCAGTTGGTATATTTTTTAAATCATCCTGTCTTATTTTATAAATTGAATAATTTTTTGTAAAAGCACCGACCACGATGCGTGTGGTGGCCTGTAATTAAGACAGCATTTAATTTAAGCCTAATCTAGTTTTAGTTATAAGTGTAATGTATTGTCTTGTTGACTACCCTTTTTAAATGAATATAATTTTTAAGGCGAAAAATGCCTGGTTTATTATGATATTGCTTTTTACAAATACATTTCATTATTTTGTAAATACATGTAGTATATTATTTTTCTTCTTAATTACTACCACATTGTTAAAGTTTGCTATATTATGTTATAACTGTATTACTGTTCGTATAAGACAGATCATTAATTATTCGTTAAAACATATACTTTTTGTAACACTGTAAATTCTTAGTAACTTATGATAAAATTCTGCTCAATCATACCTTTTCGTATCAAATAATTAATGCTAATGACTGCTTAAACATTATTACAAAAACTCAATTCCTAGTATTAAATTAGACTTTTTATTTGAGTTAGTATGTGAGACAAAGCCTTTTCAAATTAAAAGCCCTAAAAGCCTTAAAAGCCCTAAAACTTCAGACGACAATTATTGTGCCCTTAGTATGAGCTTTATACGTTTTGTTTTCAAAATATTTATTATGCACTTATTCGCCCATCATCGCAATGTACATTGCCGTTTTCGTTTTCGGCTGTAGGTACCTTTCATAGTAAATTACATACGTACTTACATACTAGTATTTTTTTATAACATTCAAGTAGCAAACGACCATGCTGTCCACCTGATGAGTATGTCCACTGCCGCACATGGACTCCGGTAAGCATCTTCATATAGAACGTGAAATACTATCTAAAGTCAATTACAGATGCGTTGCTACTCCCGAGGACTAACATGAAATAATATGAGTAAGACTAATGTCAAGAATGTTATTATTTGAACATTCGTGAATGCGAATTAATCTTACCAACTTACATACATGCAATTTTTACTAGTACGTACACACAATTCACTTTACATTGAAAGTTATGTCCGAAAACGATACGTAAGCGTGCAATGCACATAGCATGGCTACACAAAAACATAACAATGATAATTTTGATAAATGTATATATTAATACGTGAATCAAGAACTTGTGATTCGTTTTTAACTTACTTCCCGCAGACGGAGGGGTATGAAATTACGAAAGTTTATAGTTAATGTATTTTTTTCAAATAATGTATAAAACATTAATGGAATCAACTAAAAACAATAATATTAAGTTTAATTTAATTTAATTACGGTCGAATTTCGACCGTTGCGACGAGTGACTAGTCATAATAAACTCGTAATAAAAACAAAAAACAAAAACAAAACAGATTTATTCCGTTGAAGCAACACATACAACAAAAATAACATAAATTAAAAGTAAAAAAATAGATACACATCGTACACACAATAACACCGTACAAAAAAAAGACAAATAATTAAAAAAAAGTGACAGGTATAATTTACTTGTACAGTATAATTATTATTATATGTGCTGCAACAAACGCGAAAAGGGTCAAACTCAGCTATTGTCATGAGCAGGTAGCTGCGTCATGACGCTGGTTTTCAGTTTGCCCGCGCCAGTCGCTGAAAACCTAATAAAGGCACTATTATGCTTTGAACAGTAGAATTACTGCCAGATTATCGAACTTAAGTCGTTAATCATAAGGAGGGGTGCGCCTTATCAAGATAAAAGAACCATAACCATAATTGTTTAATACCGCCGGCCAATCAAGAGCAATCATTCTTAATTCTAAGTAACGCGTTTTCACTGTGAATGTGGTAGCGGTCTTGTGGTAACGTTGAGAAAATTCCAACCTGGATTATGTTCATTTAATGTAATGTCGTCGTCAACCCATTATTGTCCCACTGCTGGGCACGGGTCTTCTTCGGTTTAGGCGAAAGTCCACCGCGCTGGCCAAGTGCGAATTGGTGGACTTCACACACCACCTCAGGTGTGTAGGTTTCCTCACGATGTTTTCCTTCATCGAAAAGCAGTGATAATTAATTTATAATACGCACATGAATCAGTGGTGCGTGCCTGGGTTTGAACCTCGGACCTCCTGATCGAGAGGGCAAGTTTCAACCACTAGGCTATCACTGCTCTAAACTAACGTAATGTAAGAAATAATATAACAGTTTTTTGTGATTCGAAATTAACTATTGTTTTATTGTCAGTAGATTACGTAGGTTTTAATTGATTTAAGACTACATTTTATGTCAAATACGAACTATAGCTAAATATATACTTCATTTAAATACAGTAGATTTGGTTTCATAGGATTCAAACACAAAGGCACACTTCTATACATTGCTATTATTCCTTCTGTGTGAGACTTGGAACGACTGTTGAGACGAGGAACTTTATTTTTTTCTATATGCATATTGATGAAAAAGTGCTCGAAATCTTTTAGGACTTAAATTCCAGTAGCCAGATCCTTAATATGTCCATTCATCCAACTTCCCTTAAAAGCCCACTGCTGGACATAGGCCTCCACAATCAGCGCCATTTCGACCGGTCCTGAATCAGTCATCAGTCCTCCTGGTCGGGAGGCCTACACACCATTTGCCCAGGTGCGGTCTCCATTCGAGGACTTTACCGTCCTAAGAACGACGTGACCGGCCCATTGCAAAGCTTACTAATTCTACAAATCTACACACAAATACACCATATTAACTCTATTGGACTACAACATTATATCTTGTCTGGCCAGTCGCTTCTCGTAAATAACGTAATTGTGTGGAACAATCTTCAAACAACACTGAATTGGATTTAATTGACGAGTGACTAAAAATAACTCGAGCGCTACTGGGTGTACTCTTGTTATAAATAAAGCATCTTATGATTGCACCTAGGTACCTCAGTTGCTTGTTATATGACAGGAATGTCTATAAGACTGTTTATATTATAGCTCTGTGACGCGTAGCGTATCATATTTTAATTTATGTCTTTAAACAAACTAGTCACACATCGCAACGGTGGAAATTCGATCGTAATTAAATTTAAAAAACTTCATATTGTCCAAAGTAGCACGAATATTTCTCATATACAAATAAATTGTAATAATTTTCAAGTTATTTTGTACGCACACGTTAAAGGTAAAAAGAGGTTTAATTAGCTAGAGGTTTAATTTTTGACGTTATGTGTATTCATACTAAAGCATTGAATTTTCTATTTCGTTTATTATTTATGTGTTTATGACAAATTCAAGGTAGTTTGTGTAATGTGTTTTTAGTTGATTTTATGTATGTTATATGCATTATTTGAAAAAAATATTAGCATTGCGTAATCCTTCTCTACATCAACTATAACCGTGCGTAATTTCATACTCCTCCGTCTGCGGCAAGTATCTTAAAAACGAATCACAAGTTTTTGCTTCACGTATTAATATATAGATATTTCTTATATACGTAAAAATGTAACATAGTTGTAAATGTAACGAGTAAACTGTAAATGGCATCTCAGAAACGATCGTATGTATACTTAAAGATTTGAATGAAGTGTATTCTCAAGTTTTTTACACAGCTTTTACGAGAAAACATTGGTTTCAAAATCTTTGGGGCGTCTATTAATTGCGTAACGTAATGTCAACAATTTTTTGCCTCTCCCTTATCTCTTGGTAAGATATATTGAGATTTATTTCGATCCAACTTCCCCCCAATCAATGTCTGTGTCTGAGATTAGGAGAAAAATATGTTCTACTTAATTTGACTCAGTTTATTTACATGATTTCTTACAAATAATAAATACGTGATTTTAAGTCCAGACCTCCTAGGTGACATATGATAAGCTTCGACCCGAACCCCACCCGTCTAAATTTCATAGGTATTTAATCGATGTTCACCGTTCCCGTTTAAAATACATACTGGTGGACATTTGACGAAGACGAACAGTAACTAGTTAACCACGATAGGAACCGGTTTAAAATACGATAAACTGCAAACCTATAAATACTTTTATAGGTTATTAATATAATTATATAAACATTTACTTAATAGCAGGAAAATGGTTATAAATAATATAATTATAATATATATGTTAATAGCTCATAAATATCACAGACATAGTAACACATGTAATTATTTTAAGTAACTTAAAAATGTTACATAACCAAATATTGATGTTGTACAAAAAATACACAAATGCACTAATATCTACATGTGTTTAGTAAAGGTGAAATATTATCTAAACATAACCTTGTAATATTTAAAAAAGAAGTAAATTAGGAAGTGTCTATATATCAAGGGCTTACCGGGCTTGACCCAGGGAGGTGTAGTCGAACAGTAAAGCAATGTTTTTGTATCTCTAAGCTTCAGAGTAGGAGGTTGAACCGTTCTGCCAGCGATACCGGGAAGGATGACGTTATGTATGGCCGCATACCATCATACAGACACACGCCGTCGGCACATACAAACACCCGAAGGTTTAAAAGAGCGTAATTGCTCTACTGGGCAGTGCCCTACAGGGGCGATGTGCTCAGAGGACTCCGGTTGCGTTCCGTTAACGACCCCGGAGTCCACTACGCAGCCCTGAAAAGTTCTGTCTTCTAAGACACTTTTTAAAAATTTTGTTACGTCAAAAAAAAAAGGAATTACCGGCTCCCTCTGGCCACGCCGACCGTTAATTAAACCTGTATACCGTTTTCTTAATCTGCAGAGGGAGGGAGACAACTTTATATCCCTTCCTCGACTTAATGAATCCCTTGCCATGTATCGTATGCTACCACCAAAGAAATGCTACCTCTTAGGGTTAATGTGCTATGAGCTAATGGACTTATACACGAAAATAAGTACTTTTAGTAAAAAAATTTCGTCTGGAGTTATTTGAAAAAGAGCATAGATTCCAAACAAACGTAGAACAATTTCATTGATCTCCGATTTTAATGAGCAAGTTATACCGTTTAGGTAACTTGCTAACGATACTTTTTTTGTTAAATTAGGTACTTGAGACTATCATGGCATGCAAATACAAGAACTGGGTCGAATGCATAATGAATGACTTTGTAAAGTTTCTTTAAACAATCGAGCTCTTGCAAATAAATTGATAACAAGAAAGACTTCTTTCTAGAAATGTAACACAATCATATTGAAATGTTTTTATCCTAAAAAGTGATGTTTGCGGATTATATTTATTTATTTTATAAAGTTCGCCTACGATTATAACATTTTACATTATACATAATATAAAACGTTTTCTTATGAGCTAATGGAGCTTCCAAAAAATCTATAATTACCAACAGGTTATCTTTTTTAAGTAGTAATATTGTAAAGGAATAAAGTTAATAGAAAAGTAACGGCGTTGCTCTTAATTGAAATTCTTGTCTTTCTTACTCTTTGCCTAATTGGGAATCGAACTTGAAACATCAAGATAGAAAGTTAGAAACAGCTTATCCGTTTTATTGATTCATTGATGTAGTAGCTACTGAACTTTTATGCCCATCACACAAAGACATAGAAGATATTTATGCGAAAATTCGATTTCATCTATACCTGTATTCATATCCTATATACATAATATATAATAAAAATAAAAGTTTCTCACGTCTGTACATACGAAAGACTGGCAATAAGTAACATTAAAATAATCGAGAATTTTAATATGTTTTGTAATTTTAATATGTTTGCCTGTGTCTATGAAATCGCATCAAAACAAAAAAATACGGAATTTCCTTTTCAGGATAGACAGCCCATATCTCGAGATTAGATTTAGTATTTATTTTATAAAAAATCATTTTCCCTAACATAAATTGTTACATTTTGAATTTACGAATTTGTTTTTTTATTTTATTTTTTAATTTTATAAACGCGTGAAATCGCGGGGCAGTACCAGTTTTTAATAAAAACAATAACACAGATACCATTATTGCATGTTAATTAAGCTATTCATTCTCGTATAGAGATAAATTGTGCATAATAAAGTTTATTCAGCATTACCATCGAAGCTGGTAATAATGGCGCTTAACATAATTTACAACGCTCTATATTGTCGTGATCACAGTGTTGGTCAAATGAAGTGTTTAATTGATTTCGATAAGAAATTTGCTATAAATGTTTAGAGACACTAGGTAGAGACACTTTTTGTTTCGCAAAGTTAGTTTATCGATCTATTAATTAAAACCCATTACGGTTAGTTGAGAGTGTTAGCCTAATAGTTGAAACTTGCTCTCTCGTTCGAGCCACTGATTTATGTGCGTGTTAGAAATTATCACTGCTTTTCAGTGAAGGAGAACATCGTGAGGAAACCTACTCACGGTGAACTATGGGCCAAATTTTCTCAGTCTAAGTCTCTACTAGATCTACTTGCCCAGCTTCGAGAAATTACCTAATGGCTTGACAATTGAGTATCTCTGGTTCATCTGTGCTCAAGACCAATGATTCAAATAATAAATAAATTGTCCATCATCTATATAAGATGCCTTTTCTGTGATTGAGTGACCGTTAACATCTTTGTGAGAAATAACAGTCGCAGATTTTTATCTTTTTTAAAGTATTTGTTACTACTACCGTTCTAACTGAACCCATTTTGCCCTATTCTCTCCTTCTTTCTACATTTATGTCTATTATATGACTGTAACTTAAATGCGAAACATTATGTTGACTGTTTTGTTTTCTTTTGGAAATAGACAAAATTAATTACTTATTAAAAATTGTTCTGTACTATTGTCGTAGTAAACAGTATAAGTATACAGGTACCTAAGATTTTAACATACCTACTAGCGTATTACGCAATTAAGTACAAGTTCGCGAAAATTTCTGAACTGCCTACTTTTTTAATGAAATTATAACACTTAAGTGTTTGTCTTGTACCGGCCAATTTAGTTAATGATACATTATTTACAAAATTGCATAGGTCACCACGGTTCTTAATTTAATTCGATTTTAAACATTACCTGAGGGCACATAATTCTTAAATGACATTAATCTGTGAAACTTTTATTTTATGTCTTAAATTTAAGTGGAAAGTTCCTTAAATTGTATAGAAGTCCCAGTACTTTCGGAGAGGTATAGTGAAATTAAAAGCTTTTAAAAGTAATTGGATGCAATGACAGACTTTCGAAAAAATCTTTTTCCGCCCTTAGAGTTCCTGAGGTTAGTTAAACATACATTGCTACCTTTGAAGACCAAGTTCGTACATTTATAGTGGCCGTCTTCGCCTTATCATAAAAAATAAGATAACATCTAACACATTTTATACTGCATACTTATTTATTATGTATAAAAATAATAAATGAGTATGTCAGCAGTGTACCTGAAGGTACGCTGTCACTGCTATCCTAGTGGAGTCCTGCTCGGTCCAAAGATGCGTTGCTACCAATACTACTTGTATTGGTAGCAACGCATCTTTGGACTTCCTTACCATTCCCTCTAAATCAGTATAATATTAATCAACATCCATACTTCCATACTAATATTATAAATGTGAAAATGTGTTTGTTTGTTCCTTTTTCACGCCGCCACATAGCTATTACCTATATGATATGGTCTATATGTTGGGAGATAGGAGACGGAGAGTGACGTAGGCTACTTCTTACCGCGGTCTCTCATTCCCATGAGAATATCGATGTTTTGTTAGTTGATACATATTTAGTAGTTCCAGACGTTGTTAATAGATGGCGTTAGTAAAATTCATTTGCAAGTTCTGAATCACGCTATCAAATGATAATGTTAATTCCCTTTAACCGTGCGGGCGAAGCCGCGGGTAAGAGCTAGTTTTTTTTATAAAAATGAAATATTTCGGTGGTGCCTACGCTGTCTAAATGCGATAGGCTCTACCCTGCCTTTAAATCGTTTGGTATATTTCGGCTTATACTCGTCCCGTATAGCAATTAAAACTTGTTCGTGGTATTTTCGTGATAAGTATTCTCGTTTTATTCTCCGTACATGTCTTAAAACTTGTTCTGAAAAGATAATCCGAATTAATGAACATTTGTTACAGAAATAAATTCCAAAGAAGTGTTTTAAAATATGCATTTAGTTTGTTGTATTGATAAGTACCAAACTTGTTTTGAAAAGAGCATTCGAAATGTATATAATGTGAATATTCTCATGAGTTACAGTGAAACAACATTACGACAGAAATTATTTAATTAATGTATTTAGATAAACCTTTGACCACTGGTTACTCTTAAATTAATAGTCTGTTACGCTTTTCATTAATAGAGTTACGAGATAGGAGTAATAATGAGGCTATAAGAATAGTCTATCAATATTAGCCCTCTGATTCTAGATATACAGACATGTTTGAATAAAATTAAATTTAACAAAGAGAAAAAAGAAACATGCGGCACTCCGGGACTGCCGCGGTGAAGCTATTGTGTGGATTTTATAATAAACTTATGCAATTATAATCATTTATTTCTGCAGTATTTTTTTTGATACTATATACTTTCTTACAAACAGCTGCTTACACATTCGTCCGATTACCGAGCAGCTCGCCTCGATCCGAGCTTCGTATGATAGGCGTAGTGAGGAGTGTTAGGTTTTTTTCGTTACGGAATTTCTTGATTCCGTCAAAGCGCGCTCAAAGCCCGCGATAAAAGCTATGCAATAGATTAAATACTTAAAAATGCATAGAGGTTTACCTAGACCCATAAGTACCTACCTATACACGGTATATTATTGATTTAACGCGTGTTATTATTTGAACATTCGAGAAAGCGAATTGCCTTTTTTAATATTTTGGTGTAGGGAGCCGGAGGATGTAGATTTAGCTACCTTTTTTTAGTCGGCAACTGCAGTTTGACTTAAATTTGTATAGATTTGGCGACCTTTTTATTGCAAAGCACTGCAATTCTGTATTTGCAAAATATTCGCACAATTCAAAAACCTGCGAATATTCGTTATATACACACTACACACGCTTTCTACACTCATAGCCCCACACTAGGATTTTCTCCTGTGTCGTGGGTACCATGGACATACACAAGACGAATACATAAACACCCAGACCCAGAACATGAATCTATACTCATCATTCAGATACCTGTCTGACCGGGAATCGAACCCGGGACCCATTGTGCGTCAGACCGGTATGGTAACCGCTCCGCCACGCGGGTCGTCAAACTACAGTCAAACTACAGTATACATAAAACTCACAGAAAGCATTGCGTGACGATGACCCAAGTTCCATAATTTTCCATTTGGTCACCCAAAAAGTGCTCATCACATCTGAAGTAGTTTTGACTTCAAAAAAAAACAGTATTAATCCTTATCAGTGGTGGTAACGGCATTTTACTAAAATCGTTATATAAGAGAAAAGTATTACCACAGTACATAAGAAAACTACTTACTTTTAAGAATATTATAAATATTGTTACTAAAAAAGCGGGTTTAGGATTTAAACCTACTTTGAACCTTATTTTCAAATCGAACCAGTGACTTAATTCAAATATAACTTTTCCATTCCGTTCGGCCGTGACTTCAGCGGCATTTTCCCTGTCACGCATAGAACGATTGTGTGTAGATGAGTTACATACACTTAGTATAGGCATTCTCATATCTTGTACACCCACCGGAACTGAATACAGAATACGGGACGCCTAACGTGTCAAAAGTAGGGTAAGGTTATGATTAACATAGTACTGAATTCAAGTTAAAACCTACAGCTATGCACTATCGTTGAAGTCGCTTGAATCTCTTAGTCGTCCAGAAATGAAGCAAGACTGGGAGTGCCACAAATTTTATTTCTTAAACGTGAGAACCGGAGTTTGAATTCCCGACGCCTCTGATATTATGTTTCAGAATTTATTTGTTACATGTTTTAACGGCGAAATAAGACGTCGCAAGGAAAATTACATGATAGATTGTAATGTATACTAAGCCGCAATTACTCGTGGTGGATTAAATCTTCTAATTTTGAGAGGCAACTCATATCTACCAGTGGGTAAATCGACGGGTAATAAAATGAAATAACAAATATTTTCAATAATAAATCCTATGTTATATAAAATTGTCGATTATAAACATTAAGTCGCCATCGTAGGTTTATTTATAAATTCGTGCATAAAATCACTTTAAATTGGTTTATAAACTTAAGAAAAATTGGTCAATTGTTATTATATAAAGCAAGAGAATAAAAAACAATTTATGAACGATTTACTGCAACAATGTATGTAATCCAAAGATTTTTCACACGGCATCGGATATCCATGTTTGGATTAAACGGTAACCTTCGATTATTTATATTTTGGTTGTGACGTTGCGAAAATATTCTCGTTTGTATTGGCTAGCCTTTCGGTATCTCTGCCAGCTCTCTGTTTTAACAGATGAAAGTGTTTTAGTAGAATCTGTCTTATCGCATGCTGGTAACTAGATGCGTAAAGAGAAACGATGGAACTGATTATGTGAATGTGAACAATAATGAAATGAAATATTTTGGGACTACTATATTTGATGATTTTATACTAATACTAGCTGATCCCCGCCATCGCCCGCGTCAGAAAAATCGATATATCTATTTCCTTATATATCCGTATAGCATATGCATATGCGCACGGTTCGCGAAGAAACTGCAGCAAGTTAATTCATGTTTTGCATTTTTCTTCATGACCCATTATAATTAAAATCCAATAAATAAGATCTAAGAATACCAACATTTAAATGTAAATGTCATTAATACTATGTTGATAATGAACATACATTATAGCAGTAGTATGATAATACACTTGGATGAATATAAAATATTGTTACATAAAATTTATTTACAAATCTACGCAGAAAACTTGCTGGTACTGGTGATTTGTATGCAAATCTAAATATGTAGAGCCAATGAGTAAGTAATATATGTATGATTTGTAATTAAAGTAAATAAACATATAAATACCGAAGCTTAGAATAAATAACACTATTTTTATTAGGTTAAAATAGGACACGAACATACAGTCCAATTGATGGTAAGTGTGCCGCAAATGGACATCTGTAAGCAACTACAAAACATAGGTTCTATACAAAAGTCTATTATAGATGCGTTGCTGTTGGCAAGTAACATGCATGCTGCTGCGCGTAAAGCATTTTCTAATTCTACTACTATCTTACTCTTAATATACGTTTGTGAGGATGTATAATGTATGTATGTTTTTTACGTACAAAAAATACAGTTAGGGGGGGGGGAGGGTACAACCCATTTATGTCCCACTGCTGGACACGGGTCGTCTGTCAGAGTGAGAGAGTTTTAGGCCATAGTCCACCGCGATGGTCAAGTGCGAATTGGTGGACTTCACACACCTCCGAGAACTTTTTTTTTTTCGGGTGCGTAGGTTTCCTCACGATGAAAAATATGAATTTGAATAACTAAATGACAATGATTAACGTGTAGGTTACTCATTACCGCATTAAACTGTAAGACCAAAAAAAACACATACGTAAAAATATACCACATGCGTAATGTAAGAAGACATTAAGATGTAGAAACTCTTAGTTTCTGTTAGCAGTTTATTCCCGTCACCGTAATCTCTGATGATCACGAGCCTCTGTCATGAGAAACACGACTTACAAATAGCAATAATGAAATCGCCTTAATCATGTGAATTAATCATGTGATAAAGTCAGCTGAGGGATGTTTATTATTTATCATTACGTGCTGCAAATTTCAGTTCGCGAGGTGTCAATAGTTATCTTTTCTGCGTCAATGGAAAATGTGTTACTTGTAGGTTGGTCAAATGTTTTATTTCGATTTATTAATCTCTACATAGCATAAAACAAAGTCGCTACGCGCTGTCCGTCCTTAAGTATGCTTATATCTTTAAAACTATTCTACGGATTTTTTAAATAGATAGAGTGATTCAAGATGAAGGTTTTTATGTATAATACATGAATAATGTAGCGGAGGAACACTGATAATTTTAGATTTATGACTTTAAGGTGGAACGAAGTTCGTCGGGTCAAATAGTTGTTACAAAAATTAACATTTTAGGGTTTTGAATGTGCATTGTTATAAACGTTGGTGAGGTGATTTTCTCAGGTAGCACCATACGCCATACCTATTTCAAACTTGTCAGAACAGTGACTTTTTGCGGACTTAATAAACAAGAAAAGTCTTAAACTTGTGGTGTTCTAGTTTAAAGGGTGTGGCATAGACGCTCACATATGGCATATAATGTTAAAGTATAGTAGCAAAGCGTCTGTAGAGCTCAAATATTATTTTAATTCTTATATTGCAGTTGATTAGAGTTGTTTACAAGCGGCAATGAACACTTATCATTTGGTGAATGCATGCTCCTTTATTACTTAAATTTCGTACAAAACAATCTCAAGCTAAATCTCTGATTATTAAACATAACACACGCTTTCTACACTTATAGCTCCACGCTAGGATTTTCTCCTGTATCGTAGGTGCCATGGACATACACAAGACGAATACAAAAACACCCAGACCATGAATCTAAACTCATCATTCAGATACCTGGCTGGTCGGGAATCAAACCCGGAACCCATTGCACGTCACACCGGCATGATAACCGCTGCGCCACGCGGGTCGTCATGTTTAAATACATCTAAGATATATGGAATACCGAATCTACTATAGCTTGTTGTCGGCTTCAACGCTATATCAGTGACGGCTGAGGGCTAATGAAGCAATTAGCAATAACTCCTGTATTGATGTTACATGTTACGAGCGCGCGTTTACTTTATTTGTGGTATATTGTACATATGCACAATGTGATAGTACGCGTGCGGCATCTGTATATGCGTTAGTGCTCACATACATAAACACTGGTGTCTTTGTGTGTGAACTGTGTTTAGCACACACATAAAGCTGACGTGCCTTCATAAAATGTAATACGTACATTTAGTTACTATTTTCTACTACGTTTGTTGTTTTTATGCCGTCACATGTTCTTGGTAGCTTTGGTTGGATAAATCCAGATTACTAGTTTTTACTGGTTGTACAAACGTTTGTGTAAATTTTATATCAATTGAAATAATGTTAAACTTCAATATACATAGTAAGATTTGCAGGCATACAACATTTTTATGTTATGTCAAATAAGTTCACATATTTGATAGTAAGCACTGTTTTTTTTTACTTGTAATTTGTATTTATAAGTTGGAAGTGAAATGCACCTGAACACGAAAATTTATAGATTGGTTTTTTCACTTCAATTTACCTTACGATGCCTATTTTAAATATTTTAAGACTCATCCATATTTGTAACCAACTAGAAATATTATATGTGACCTGAAGTTATTGAAACATTTTCTAAACCTTTTTTTTGGCATAACTCAAAAAGAAGTTGCTTCATCCGTATATTCCAAAAATAGTGCACAAAATGTAAAAAAGCAATAAAACACTATATAAATAAAACGCTGTAGCATAACGCTGTAGTAATGCATATAGAGGTATAGGAAAACTTTATTTCCCATTAAGAATAATACAATTCACTTACATGAGAAACATAATTAGGTAGGTAAATTTTGATTTTTTTTAAAGCATATAAATATCTTAAATAGGACAATTTTCGCAAACAACGCAAGCTGTAGCAAAAATATGCCATTATATTGCTATTTATTATTTTTACATAAATCACCGAGTCCAAAAAATTACAACATTCACATGTGGAAAAATCCTATTTTAAATATATCTGTGTAAAAGATCTGCCTGAATTTGAATTTCCAATAGATCTTTATCTTTTTCATGTAATGTCAACCGCTTTGATTAGATAGACTCGTCACGTTACCACCGACTTGTATCAATCAGGTGACCAGCGTGGCTACGCATATGTGTTATATATAGATACATTGATGAAGTAATAGCATAGACTCCGCGTCTATAAGGACTGCAAACAAAAAAACATGCTCTCCGTCTAAAGTAAAGTGGTCTCGGCCTGTGGACATTCGTGGTCAATACATTTTACCAGGTGATAAAACCAGTGTAGTCCGACCATCATCAATGTTCGTTCATCATCAATCAAGGGTTGATAAAAATACGACCGGATCCGGCCGGATTGAAAATGAGGCCGGATTGCAAACCCTAATGCCAAACAACTGAACATACATACACACATACATACACACTGATACACACATACTCTCCAAAACGACGGTTACGATACGGTCTGACGCGCAATGGATCCCGGGTTCGATTCCCGGCCAGACAGGTACCTGAATGATGAGTTTAGATTCGTGTTCTGGGTCTGGGTGTTTGTGTATTCGTCTTGTGTGTGTCCATGGTATTCATGACACAGGAGAAAATCCTACTGTGGGGCTATGAGTGTAGAAAGCGTGTGTGTGTTTTTAAAAAGAGTACAATGTACTCTATAAACGTGTGTGTGTTTTTAAAAAGAGTACAATGTACTCTGAAAGCGTGTGTGTGTTTTCAAAAAGAGTACAATTTACTCTAAAAGCGTGTGTGTGTTTTTAAAAAGAGTACAATGTACTCTAAATGCGGCGTTCCCAATATCGTAAAGCAGTTTCCAATCACTATCATAGATATCTTTACGTAAATTAGATCCATTGATTCATAGATTTATCAATCTTTTAGTACTGATAGAGCCGTCACCAAGCAATGATTTCGTATATATAATAGTTATTTATTTGTAGATTTCTGTTTCATGGAGACAAGTATAATGAAAGCTCGGTGCGACATTTAGCCTTTATAGGAATATTAATTGTGAATATTAATTGATTGAGTGGTATTGATAAGTATCTTACCGAAACGAACAAGTGATTAATGTTGTGAAATATGTTATTATATTGACTTGACTTTTAAAATATTTTTTAAATACCAAATGCGGTCTTTTCTGCAGGTTAGTCGCGTGTATTTTGACTGGCATAAGTGCTTAAAATAAAGCCCTAGGCGATTTTAGAATATGCTGTATCATTGTGTTTTTTATATATTTGTAACAGTTGTACCAAAATCATTTTGCCGTTTTCAACGTCAATACGTGCAACAAACCGAAAAAAACCTAGTTTTTATGTTATATTATTGAACTTACAAAATTACAATTATAGTTAAATCCGAGGTGAATACTTTAATATTGTTGGATTTTACTTAACTTAGATTGTATAGCTACCGATTCATTATTAAACTATACCTATTAAGTTCAAATGAATCATAGGTTATTCCTGGCGTTCATATAAGGTCGATTTGTGTGATACTCTAGTTTTAAGCTTCAATACTTGATCACTTAAGAAAATATAATTTGCAGGGCGTCGCCGCACGCGGGGCTGACGGCTCGGTAGCGTCGGCGTATCACCACTACGTCGGTTGTTCGCGCGCGCGTCGCACGTACCTACGCATCCCATCCTGGACCAAGTGACAGTGAACTAACGTGAACAAAAACCCAAGTGATCGATCCTTAGTGATTGTAGTGCTCGGTAGCCGAGTGAATGCGCGTCTGTTTCGACACCCTCTGCTTTGGATCGTCACAGCGCACAGCTGGTGACGATGAGCCGAGGGCCGTAGTGAATACAGGTGGAGGAGCGCTTACCGTGGCGCCCACAGTCAACGGCGACAGACGAGCCTTAGACGAAACGTATAGAGAAGAGTTAAACGGAATAATGGGGACTCCTACCGCGATGAATTCGGATTCCGAGAATTGTGTCGCTAACGCAGCGGTGACTAACGATATGCAACCCTTAATCGAGAGGATAAGGGAGCTGGAGGCGTTGTTGAAGCAACGCGACCAGGAGATGCTGGAACTTCGCTCGCAATTAGACAAATTGCAGAGCGTGTTCCCGTACCAGCAGTACGCCAGAGGTTCGAGAGGGCCTAGGAAGCAAAGGGCTCAGGGTATCTCCGCTGAGCCGCAAACCAGTTCGTCTCTCCAGGACTTGACGCATCAGACATTCCCAATCTACGACAAGAGCGAAGCGTAAGTACCTTTGCTTATCGATTACACTATCTACATTCAATAGGTGACTGACAATGGCATTCGTAAACAAGTTTCCACTTTGAAAACAGTTTCAACACTAATTTCTCAAGTGTTATATATTTCTTTTAGGAATAACACTTCAACAAGTAAAACTAAGACTTATCAAAGCAGTCGTTAACGCTACGATTCTTTGAGGAATGTCTCGATAAACGTATAAACAAGTCGCCATAATAAATAATCATCGAATAGCTTAGATCATTATCAGTTGAAAGGCCAGTTTAAAGGTGATAGAACTTTTATGGTTCGTCCGCGGAAGTACCTACTACCATTACTCCGCACTGCTGGTATGTTCTTCTGTAATGAACGCACAGACTTTCCTGATATTATAAGACACTAGTTGACCCGGCAAAGTTCGTGCCGCCTAAAAGTCAAAAATCTAAAATTATCACTGATTATCTACTTTATTATACGTGTATTATACATAAAAATTCCCCTTGAATCATTCTATCTAAAACTGCATTAAAATCTGTAATGTACTTTAAAAGATCTAAGCATACATAGAAACAGACAACGAGAAGCGACTTTGTTTTAAACTATGTAGTGATTCCAGAGTATTCCTCGTAGCCTAAAACCTGACATTGTAAGACCTACTGATAAAGCAGATGGAATTAAATAAAACAAGACTAAACGTTTAATCGAGAACGGACCATTAATATATTTTTCGTTTAGATCCGTTAGATTAAATTTCGTACTGTTTGTTTTTTACGATTTCAGATGCAGACCAATAAATCGACAAAAGGTCTAAAAATATCGAAATTTCTATTATGACCAGAAAACAATATATATATTAGACCAGAAAACATTTTCGGTATAAACATATAAGCAATTTTTAGACATTTAATGTTTTACACACAAGTGTAATAAACATAAATGTATTTAGTTGAATTTGCTTAAAAACCTGGATTAATTTTAAAACCTTAAATTTTCGAAAAAAGGTAGCAAAATGTATTAGTTTATCAAAAATGTGGATAAAACTATTTCTTAATACGTTATACAACGGGTTGAGATACGTGCCTACATTACTGTATTTGCCATTGGCAATGTCCAATGCCAAATAGAAAATGTTGTCTTTAAATGCCTAGAGTTAATTAGAACCAAGTACAAAATCGTATAAGATAAACTATATCATGTGCGATTAATTATATATGCTTTCTTACGAGTATTTTTCCATTAAGGTTTTTCGCATTAGAATTCTTTAATCAATAACGCTTTTAACACGCATGCTAGGATTTTTGTTCGTGCCGTGGGTGCCATAGATACATAATATGCTGTATACTTAAATATAAAACACCCAGAGTCCAAAACAGAACATAAAATAAATATAAAGTTCAGATAGATATTTGTCGGGCCAGGGAAAGAACCCGGTACCACTGTATGTAAGACCGATATGGTGTCGATTCCGTCACGCGAAAATGATGTTCACAGAAAATGTCAATTTTCCTTATTAATAATCATGACACTACAAATTGAATCTAATCAATAAGTTTCATGACCCGTAAAGGTCAACACCTGCATAAGTCAGAATCATAGATAGTGTCACAAAAGTGTCAATTATTTTCATAAATAATGTATTTACCAACTCTTTAAAACAGTGGTTCCCAACCGGTGGTCCGCGGACCACTGATGGTCCCTAAAAGCACCTGAAGTGGTCCGAGAAGTTATCAAAAAAATATTGTAATATAAGAAGTTATCACACAGTCAAGTAGCGGACAGCCGTGCCTGAACCAAGGATCAGGAATTAGTAAAGAGTATACAGAAAGCGCATTAAATATTGTTTGGTTTAAACAATAATGTACGCGTGATTTATTAAAAAAAAAATCCCATATTAATTTTCCGATTAATTTTTATCTTTAATTACACCCTCATACCGACAGATATTTTTCCAAATGGTCCTTCGTCGCCAAAAGGTTGGGAACCACTGCTTTAAAAGGCGCCCAATGCAATGTCCCGCGTTAACTCAAAACTCGTGACTCCCAAATAATTTGCTCAAGTAATTCACACGCGTATCAACATCGTAAACTATTGTAAACAGCTAAAAGTATTTTTGAATAAATACAAGTCAGCCATTGAGTGCATGATTTACCAAATGTTAACGTAAATTCTCAACCTTGTTTAAGAATATATTAAATAAAATTGCTTCATTTTGTTTATAGTCGAAATCTGCCATTGATCTGAAAGTACGCTTAAAAAGAACTTCGTGATACCTTATTGGGTAATTACATTTAAATTATTATAATCACAGTGCCAATTCACGCTACTTTACAATGACAGAGGAAGGACCATCTACTTGATAAAGGATAATGCCTCGTTTTGTATTTCGTAAAACAAACAATACGCTTATGCAATCGTATAAATTAATGTTGGTTTTAACTTTTGTGAGACCGCTGGAGAATAATTTAATTATAACTTACCTTGAGTTTAAAATTTATTCAGAAAAAGACACTGACTGGTATTCTAGACTTAAAAATGTTTAGATTTTTGTAGTACTTAATAACATTATTCGCTAAGTACTGATAGAATATTTACGGAAAATATGTTTTCTTTGTAACTAAGCTGACCGTATACAAACAATTCGAAACAAACGGCTTAAAATAGTAGATTATTTTAAATATGCAGTAATATTTTCGCGAGATAGTAAAATGTATATGTTTCGACCGGATAGGTATCACCACCATACTACCATACCCACCTATTTCTAGAGTGAAACAGTTCTTGTGTGTCGGTGGAAAGGTGTGGAGGCTGGCTCACTTTTATATGAGGCGAGCATTGTCCTCAGATAGAAGAATAAAATAGAATTCTATCTATGAAGTTGCTTTGCTTACAGATCCGACCATCACATTACACTTATCATCAAGTGAACAGTATAATCGAGTTTACTTCAATCTAATAAAAAAGAAAAGTAAAATTAGACCAAAAAACACGTTAAAATACATGTATTGGTTCCTTGCGATAAGAAAAAAATCTACAATTTAAGCAGGTACATTACTATCGATAATAATAATTATATTGATGCAAATGTCAGTTCGGCGTTGGTTTATCAGTTACGTAACGCTCGTATTTTGTCAAAGTGTAAATAAATGAAATCATTAACCGCTTAAAAAGGAGCCGTGAAATTTTCGACTTTTATGTATTTTATGGTTTTGTTTTACAGATCGATAAGCATCTCTCGGTTAATGACTTAAGCTGAATGAACTTTTTACTTAATTTACCTTATGGCCTGTTAAATTTGTGGTTATTGCTTGGTTACTGCTTAAGGGCTTACAACATTATAAATTCAAGAACAACCACGTTAATGTCTAAATCTTATGGGAGACGTAAACTTTTACAATAAAATAAAAACCCCATATTATACTAAGAAACTAACAACAGAATATAGCTTTCATCCATTACGTGGACAAGAAACGCATTAGATATAAACTAAACGAGAGTAGGTACATACATATAACTAGATGTATGTTATTGGATGTTGCTTACGAACAAACTTATTTCAAAAAAGTGATACACATTTGTCTTTTAATTTTTTTCACCCGATTATACGCAACATTCACCGGTTCTTCTATAAGAAAATCTTAAAATTGCTATATTTTGTATGTACTGTTGTATATGATACCTAAACCTGAACCAATAATAAAAACTAGTCACTCGTCTTAACGTTCGAAATTCGACCATAATTTAAATTAAAAAACTAAACTTTATACTGTCCAAAGTAGCACCAATATTACTCTAATTTAAATAAATTGTAATGAATTTCAAGTAATTTTGAACGCACCTGTTAAAGATAAAAAAATGCCTATTAATTAAGCTGCATTTAAAAGTAATAGCGGGTATTTTAACCAAGACATCTGACATTTTTGACGTTATGTGTTTTCATAGTATGACATTGAATGTTCTATTTCGTTTATTATGTATGTGTTTGTGTCAAATGCAAGGTAGTGAGTGTAATATGTTTTTAGTTGATTTTATATATGTTTTAAGCATTATTTGAAAAAAATATTAACATTGCGCAATCCTTCTCTACATCAACTATAACCGTGCGTAATTTCATACTCCTCCGCCTGCGGCAAGTATCTTAAAAACGAATCATAAGTTTTTGCTCCACGTATTAATATATAGATAATAGGACTGGCTACACTCATAGTCGTCGTAATGTCGTAATAATATTTTGGATGGATAAATACTAAGACGATTACACCACCACCCAGATTCAGGACTCATTCTGTCCTGTCTGAATTGTATGGTGACTGTTGTGCCACGTTTGTTTAACTCATACAAAATATTTCCTGAATAAGTTTGATCCGACTAAGGAGGGTGGTATGAACCCAATCGGACCAAACTTCTTCAACCATACGAATATACTCTACCATACCTATTTTTACCGTAGCAGTTGTAGCATTTCGATGGAAAAATGTTGTTAGTTTTTAAAGTAACAACGCGTCTTTACTATACTCTAAATATAATTTCCTTACGACTATCAATAAACTGTACTGACCACCTACAATCAGGCGGACCGCATGCTTCTTAGCTAATTCATTAATCATATAAACAAAAAATAAAAAAGAGTAAATTTTTATTTTTTATTTTTATACGTAAAATGCACATCAATTCACTAACTCTACACTTATTACAATAAAAGAAACCTTTTTGTATTAGTTCAGTACATCATTTTACTATCATGCAATTTGTTTTATTTACACTAGGATTGGTTCTACGACTAAAAATGTTTAATAAATTACGTATGTTTATTTTAGAATATAAACTTCACAGCTTAGTTCTTTAAATAACACGCCCACTGCGGCGGTTCACTTTGATAAATAGGCACCTGATTGTATATTTAAAGACGAAAAACTTCAAGATAACAAACCGGTTAATAATAGCAGACGTGCCAATGAATTCCGCGCTCACAAATAGTTGGTCATTAATAAGAAATGAGATCAAAGATTCATAAACAATATATTTTTTTATCCGATTGAAGTAGCAAACGAGCATGTAGTCTACACATCGGAAATCAACTTCATTTAGAACAGGGTTCTACCTAAACTCAATCTCAAATGGTTTGTTACTCCGAAGGACTAATATGGTTGCCTCGTATAAAAGTGATATAATAATAAAACAAGAGATAAGTAATCTATATCTATACTTATAATATTATAAAGCGGAAGAGTTTGTTGTTTGTTTGACCCCGCTAATCTCTGGAAGCACAAGTCAGATCTAAATATATATTTTTGAATCTATTAGGATATTTATCGAGGATGGATATAGGCTATATTTTCTTAAAATCGGATGAATGGAAAGCGAAATATAAATGTCCAAAGTTATCTTGATATAGACCTCTGTATAGTATAGACTCACATACATAAAGGAGGTCAATTAAATTGGTTTTACCGCCCGAATTATAATTTAAGCGCTTATCTCCAGAACCACGATCGGATTTTAGAGTATTTATTTAATCTGAATATAATTTGATATTTTAAACTTAACTGGGTCACACAATAAATCAAAATATAAAACTGAACGAATGTGCACGATTATAATTTGCTTGTAATCTAGTATAGATTGTCGTCATTATCAACAATTCCATTACTGGTGCAGTTCGGGCACGATATTCATCACTACATAGTATAAAACAAAGCCGCTTCCCGCTGTCTGTCCCTGTGTATGCTCAGATCTTTAAAACTACGCTACGGATTTTAGTGCAGTGTTTTTTAATACAGCGATTCAAGATGAAAGATTTTACTTTTTATGTATAATACATGTATAATATACCTAGTGGAGAAACACTGATAATTTTAGTCAGCGAGTCTACCTATCTATCAAAATGCTAGTTGGTATAGTAGTTTTTTGATTTCATACAACCTCGAAAACCAATATTGCGCTGGCATACAGTTTTCTTCGTGAGGTATTCCTTAGTCGCATTCGAATGTTAATTAATTTCTAACATACGACCATGAGGAGCATAGTAAATCGCCAACAAAAGAAGCCGAAAATTACCAATGCTAACTGATCTAAATCTGTCCCTAAAGATATAAATTTAGAACAATTTGTATTCACACCATGTCTGTACTTAATCCACTATTGCCCAAAAAGAGTCATAATAGTGTGAATGACACGATGAATTCCAATTTCACTATTAGTATGCATGGGCGCATCATGCGGGAAGCTTAATTTCGGCAGTTTGGCGTCCTCATAGCGTATGTTAATCTAAATAAACAAGTCGAAATTACGTGACCCTAACCATTATATGCAACAAAAAGTTAATGTAGTACTAATTTTAAGTCATACAAATGTTTATTTTAAATCAAATGTAATTAACAAAGTGACTAAGTAGAAAAAAGAAGAAAATCGTGTTTTATTTTAAGACTTTTATTAGGAAACAAAGGTACTTGTCGTTCGCAACAAACAAACATTTGAAAAATTGTACAGATCTAAATTTTAATTTCTTAATAGTAAGGAGTTATGGCGTCAAGCCAAATTGCACGGGAGAGTAAAGAATAGATGAAGCTTAACTAGAAACTGTAGACAATCATTAATACGTATTTACGAATATAATCTGTAGGGCCTGGAATCTAGAAAATAGCCGGGAAACAGGTTACACAACAACTCTAAGATGTAGTAGATGTGCATCTAAAGTCTATTATTAAATACAGTGTTTATACTTATAAGCACTGCAAGATATAAAACGGAAAATAAAATAGGTAGACTCGCTAAAATTAGATGAAAAAGTTTTGCACTAAGCCTTTTATAGAAATATGAAACTTTTACAAATATTTCTTCTGTAATCTCAGTCAACCCAATCTCTATCGTTCTATTACCGATGCATTCAAATGCTAGTATTTGACAGCAATCTGTTTAGTTTTCGTTCTAGGTAATTGACTTTTACGACGTACGTTCAAGCCAAGACGTCATTAAAAAGATTTAGCACTTTCTGCCACACTTCAGTTATCATCACGAGTAAATGATGGATCTAGATAAATCGTCTGGACTCGTTCATCAGTCATTAGTATTTATTAACAACGTTTGAGATACTGTCAAATGCTAGTTCATGGTGAACAGATAGCCTTCCTGATTGGCCTTATCGTCACGCACGTATAGGGACGTAAGTTGTATGCTATCATTGAAATTAGAACGCTTTACAGCTTTTTTATAGCGTTGCCACTATAAAAAACCTTGAATTTTTACCCGTTCTACATAATTATTTATTTCCTCCTTGGAACCATTTGAGTCATTTGTACTTGGAAAATTGATGCAGTCTCTAATTTTAAGATAAACAGGGTTATTTCATACTCATCGTAACACGAACATAAATAATATAGGTAAGTATATATTTTAAAAGTAAAAGTACGTTGATAACCTTTTAGCAGAGGTCTATTCTATTTTATGTACTTTTTAATACTTTCAATTGCAGTCACTAATCAGTATTTGGTTCTATATAGATATTATCATAAAGTAAACCAGAAAAAAATCGTAATTAAGTTCTCCGTTATAATTAATAATAAGTATAGATATAAAGATAATTGTCATAAAATGTTTTTATGTGCATAAGGTCATGGTTATAATTTAACTGTGAATTTTTTTCAAATTTTGTTTTACTTTAGTGACAAAGTAACAACTACAATTAAATTTCATTTTTAGTTAATTTCATGTATTATTACTATCATCAACTCAAACTCAAACATTATTATCACTGTATTTTAACATTTAACTCCTGTACCAAAATCAAAGAAAACATTAACCTATATTTTATCTTTAAGTGTTGTGTGCCTAGCGCTTGTTGCCTATGTTTTAATTTAATTTCTGTTCGATTTTGAAATACATAAATCAACATAGATTGGTCTGCAAATCAAGGCATTGATGACATTTGTATATCGATCAACCGCCTTTGGTGAGAGGCTATTACGGAGAATTACTTTTCGAGATTTAAAAGGTAAATCCACTTGCTTAATGGGCTATAATAATTCAGATGGTGTGGTACGCTCCATTTCAAGTTTGTAACATGCAGTAGATATTCATGAGTTTGGTTCTGTATTCTGTGACTAGTTTTCAGGCCGTATAATTTTTACATGATAATTTGCAGTATATTTCATTCCTATTCTCAATTCCAAAATATTCTTAGAGTCAATTTTATAGTAAAGCCATTGCTATTCGTTTGTTAGTGATTATTTATAATCTTGTTATCCTTTAATAAGAGTGCGCAATCCTACACCTACTAAATTAAAGTTTCTATCTCATAAACGTGTTCTGATTCAAACACGTTATTGCGATTCTGGTAAACGTATACATTTCACTCATACATAAATAATGGGATCATTTAACGTCACATGTTTATCTTACAACATTATTTCCAATTAAAATTTTTAGATAAGAGACTTGCCGACATACACACATAATAAAGCTGCGTGCAAAAGACATAAACCATGCATAAACCGTTTAAAATTAGCATGATTATCATTTCATTGGACATTAAATGTCTGGGTTTCATTGACAGTTGTCCTAACCTGAATGGCTTTCAAGAGGATTTTATCGTTAGAGACAACATTAATCTAGTCTATATGCCAGTCAATAAATTGCCTCGAAGTGATATAATTTATTTAGATTACATAATTTGTTAAGCCCGTCTACCGTAATGGCAAGACAGATTAAAGCGAGATAACATGTAAATTTGAAAGTTATTACATTTAAAGGAAGATATTTATGAATATGCTGAAAATTATTAATAATAATTTGGATAGATATTTAATTAAACGTTCCCACATAAACAATTTAGCCAAAAAATTTTTAAGGTTACGTAAAATACCTTGGAATAGACAATTTTGTAAATAGTTTAATGGTAAATGTAGTCTTTTACTATGCAATTATAACTGCTTTTAAATGCTGGAGAAATGTGTTGAACTGTAATTATTTAAATTCCTGGTAGTTTAATCAATTTTATCGTTGTGTTGAATGTATTAATAGATAAATAAATTACAGTGTACGAAACTATTAGTGTAAGTGTATGTTAGGAATCAAAAATGAAAGAATTACTTAAAAATAAATCACATATAGTCCCTAATTTTGAATGGAAAACTATGAATTCATAACAATGGAATTGATTATGCGAAATAAATACAGCGAGCAATCGTTGAATACAAAGATGGCAATGAGAGAAAATCTCCTTCACCAAATTGGTCTTACCAGTGTATGTCTTGCAAGTTTAATTTTTTGTGAATTTCATTAGCTTGTTACTCTTCTCTCGTCCAAGCTTTACGAGCTCTATTGTGAAATACTTACCTCAGTACAAATAGATTAAATGACTGTCAACCACAAATTTTGTCTAGTGGACAGTTATGGCCGCCACCTGTCACAAGAAAATGAATAGATGCAAATGTGATCTTAAAGCCTCAGTGATAAGGTCGGTTTCGGTATCACAAATATTATGAATGAGTTAACCTACATTGTGCTAAAAAAAATTATTTATTAGATCATTGCTAAATAAATGATCTTTGGCGTTAATCTAAAACTGTGTTTTATTATGGAGATTCCACATTTTGTTTTTATAACCAAAATATCTGCCACTAAGCACATAGAAATTTAGTCATTCTAATATTTAATATTAGACCATATCATTTTTATAAAGCCTAATAATATTTTAATTAAGTTAGTTGTGTTTACCGTTTTCCTTGAAAATATTTTATGAATACACTACGTTTTAAATTTTAATCCTTTACTAAAATAAATTAACACAGTTGAAGTTACACAATCCCAATGGAACATATTAGTAAATAAAATCATATGATTTTGTAGATACCGTATGCTGGTACGATAAAAAATACACGTCAATGCAACAAAGGATGCTTGAATCTCTTCAGAATACACAACATTGTCATAAAGATTCAATCGAACAAATGTGTGTCAAGAGATTCAAGAGTGTCCGAGAAGTGAGTTTTATTGTTCAACAAGTACCTAGAATTACGATACAGTGGTATATCACAAGGACTCAATTCAATCTATTTTAGATCTTTATAAAGGGTATTGCAATGAGTCTTCGCGAATGGAAAGTCAATATTTTAATAGTAATGTAAATAGTACAATATTTACAATATGAACAGTTTTTTTATTAAACGTATTTACTTACTTTTTGCCTCTTAAAAGGATAAAGGAAATATATTGAGCATATAGTATGAAGCTGTAAGGATGTTATCATTACCACATATTGCGGATGTCTCTTTATTGCTAATTACGTCCAAATTAGGTTCATGGAGTACGGTAAATTTTGAGAGATCCTGACTACTGTACTACGGTACTGAGTACGGTACTGAGTGTACTATAATAACATAGGTACATTTGATCAAGGAAAAAATCCAGGTCTTTGGAATCCACAAAAATACTTTCCCGTACCACTCCTCACAATTAGCGGCGAATTTGCAGTATATTTACGAGAGAACGTGAAGGATTTAAGGGTCTGATTCCGGTACTCTTACTAACTGGTTAGGCACTTGCGCCGAAACAAACGACCGTTGGAGTCAATTTATTCAAGTAGAAACTACATGGCACGATATTTGGCGTGATTTGAATGGAAAGCTTCGTACTTAAACTCTTTGTCGGCGGGACTTTGTTTTAAAATCACACAATGTTTTTGAAACTGAAGTTGGCTGTAGTGATACAGAATATGTTAGCTAGTTATTTTTTACTATCCATGATTTTCCTAGCCATATCATTAAATAGTTCACAGCTTCGAGAAAAACTCATTTTTGACAAATTAAGCAGAGCCTAGATTAGTATAGCAAGAAGCATTAATATTGATCAATAAGATAACTTTTTATACGTGTGGTAAATGTTTTTTATATAGTCTGCAGGTATGAAACCGGCAACAAATATATAGTTGAATATAATATGTTAAATGTTAAAAAGAGCGTAATAGCATAAATGACTTTCTACGTTATATTTCTACGTTATATTTGGGTTTCTGCCAATTTATCTATCAATCCAACACATTTATCTCCAAATCTGTTGAAACTATTGAAACGTTATAAGGTTAGCAGAAATCCATGGGATCAACTTATTCTATTGCTTCATCATGATAACCCAAACGATTCACAGTTGATAATGATGGGGAATTCGTGAAACACTTCTATTTCAGTCCGTTTTTATCTAAATTTTCTATACAAATTCAAAATCGTTTTCAACAATGTTGGGCAACATGATAAACTGATTTCCAGATTATATAATTTCATTAACATCAACATACTTATCACGACATAATCCTCAGTGATTAAATTGTTTTAGTTTTGTAATATACTTCTGGAAGTATGCACGGCATTTCTCAGTATAATGAAATATTTTTGGTTAGTTCTTCGTAAATAAGTATCGTAATTTAAAAAAATATAATATTGAAATGCGAACAGTACTTGTATTATTTGTATCGTATTGACTTTATGTTTTTAAATTGGCAATAACAATACCTACTTTTTACTGACATATTTGTGAAAATTTTGCCTTCGGTACAAAATATTTATCTGTAACATACATGATATTATCCTTTTAGAGTATTTTCTATAGGACAGAGTACCCATTTGCGTGAAGCGTCGTGCTCAATGACTGTAATACTCACTTCGTTTTGTCTTCGTCTATTCATTTACATAATTCATAGAAAATAATGGCAAATGGTTTATTCTTGCTTTTCATAAAATTAGATACCGTTTATATTTGTATGTTTGTTCAATAACACAATATTGATCATTCGAACATATACAATGTCCTAATGAACAATATTGTGTAATTGAATGGCAATGAAAAAATATACATTTTTGGTTTAACTATTGATAAGTGAACAATGTCGTTCAAGAGCGCCAAGCATAATCCATATAGAATAGAGTTCTACTAAAAGCCGGTGACAGTTGTTTTGCTCCTTCTGACAACTAAGATAGTCGAATAACCCACCGCCTTTAACTGAAACACAAAAACTGCTTTTCGCTAGAAATAGGTACAATAGCTTCGCTAGAGTTTTACTGTTTCTACCACAATTCGAATGTTTTTTCGTGATGGTTTTCATTATAAACTATCTTAGTCTATTAAGACTATCTTAGTCTTCAGAATTGGCAAAACTCGTATGTAAGTCGGCAGGCATCTACACCCTTTTGCTGAAACACAAGAACTGTTTCTTGCTAGAAATACTACAAAGGTAGAATCTCTCCGTTGAAGTTTTACTGATTCTATCACAATTCAAAATCTGTTTGAGATTATTTGTAATTCGATAACGCGGCAAATTCAAAATGTCATAAAACGGTCACATCAAGAAAGTTGTACTTACATAGATTGAACACGTGATTACTTGCACTAGTTCATTCAATATCTATTATCTTTATGTAGTCGACTTATGCAGTACCGTCTCTGAGCAAAATAAAAAATGATTCTCTCAAGATTTAACCTTGATCGATAATGATAAGAAAGTAATACAGGACGAATCGTCTCGAGATGATTAAGAACAGGTTGTCGATTACCGTTCGTCACAATGATCAAAAGAACTGTTGTTTTTATCTTAAGTATTTCGAAATGGTGAATTTGATTTTAAAAAGGAAGGCCACTCAAAAGATGAACACGTAATACATGCTTACATAAAGCCCACCGCCAAACTAAATTACTTTTATTTTGTAAGCATGTTAAGACTATAAAGTGTAATTTTTGGCGGTGACAGAATTTTACATGCCTTTTAGTGCCGCAAAAACTTAAATTTTACGTTGATTGACAGTAATGGACACAATTAAAAGCAGCAATCAAAAATCGAGAACTGTTTGTGATAAAAGAGAACATAAAACGATACCACGTCGTTAATTTTAAGATAATTTTTGGATTTAAATTTTAAATTTAACTTTTTTGTTCTACATTTAATAACTACCATAAAAGAATGACAATTAATTATATACATTACGTGGTGTAAATCCAATTTTATATCTGGTAACCTATACGGGAATGTAATAAAAAATATGCATTGAGCAATATTTTAAAAATAAATTTCTAAATGCAAAATCCAATGAATTGTAATTTGTAAAAATATTTTTCCAGGATATTGTTCATGTTGAAAACAAACAACTTAATGACATTTGCTCTATACCTACTAAATAATATGAACGTAGATGGGCCATTTTAATAACACACCATAAGTCAAAGCAGGCAGCGCCAAAAAAATAAGACTATAAGAGAAATCAATTACACAATACTTACAAGTATAACAATCAAGACTATATAAAAGTTTCATAACCTGATACAAATTCAAGTTCATCTTACATTAATACTCTTTATCCCTTGAATTAACGATTCTATACATATATGTAACCAGTCTCGCTATTTTGGGCAGAAGTATCCACCTCGAAAGAAGCATTTCGACAAATTTATTACACAACCAAAACAACAAAATGTATTGTTTTTACGATCATTTACGGACGCGTCGGCATTTTTATCTTGTAGCTTATCAGCTTTATGATCTTTAAGACTCATTAATGAGGACCGTAAAAGATATTCGACGTGGTACTTTCTTCAAGATGCCAAAACTACCTTGTATCTTGAGGGAGGTCTGAAACATACTGAGACTTAAAGGTTTTATGGGAAACCAAATTGCTTAAAGTATTTTTACATAATATTGTTATAGAGTAGTCATCGATACTTACATATTGGGAAACTAAATCCCAGGAGTCCATGAGTTTATATCTCTTTTAAAGTTTGACCAGGAATCTGATCGTGAAGTAATGAATACTAATTAAATTATATATTATATTAATATTAAGAAAATACCTGTAATGCAGTGACCTATGACAACAAGGAAAATCATACAATTCACGTATGTATATTATTTTAGTTTTAGACTTTAAGATGCAGATTTGAGGCTCTATATCGTATAAGGCGACCATTTTAGTTCTCAACAGCAAAATTGTATCTGTGATTGAATTCAAATAGACCTCCTGCTATGTCAGTAATCGCATCAGATGGACTGCGTGTTCGTTTACGCTACTGTAATCTTATTTTTTATTTTTTTTATCTACCTGAAGTAGCAAACGAGCATGCAGTCCACCTGATGGTAAGTGGTCACTGCCGCTCATGGACATCTGTAATCAACTTCATATATAAATGGGCATCTGAAGTCAATCACAGATGCGTTGCTACTTCCGAGGACTATGATGGTCGCCTCATGTGAAAGTGTGCCGGCAACCACACCCTTCTATCGAAACGCAAGAAATGCTTCACGTTAGAAATAGGTGTTGCGGTGGTACTTCCCCGGGTAAACTATACTGATTCTACCACCTTTCTAATCTATTCTTATCCAAAAAAGTTAACACTGTAGCGCCCTGTAATCCGATAAAACAAATATAGTAAAGTTAATTTGCTCCTGTCCTGATCGAGTTTTTATTAACGCCTGCACTGCAGTTAACATAAATATTACTCATATATATACCTTACCATATCTTTAAAACCAGAGCAGCGCATATTTGGCGTAGTTTCACCGAGCAATAAAAAAAAGTCTCCGTTTTTATAAATATATCTAGATCAGAGAACATTTTTTATTCTAGTAGTTTAGCTACACTGAACTAGTTTATTTTGTAGTCCAACCGATGTACTTGTCCTTCCTTACATGATCCTTGCAGTTATTTGCAGGTGCTAATAATTAGACTAATTTGGAAGTAATTAGTTTCCGTCTAAGAAACTTCCAACGCAATTCGATCCAAAATGCGTAAAGATTAGGAACTTCAATGACGATTTTAGAATATTTAGAATAAACAGAGTAACACATTAGCAATTTTTTACTTTAATCCAAACTAGTAAGAACTTTTAACCCAATGCCTTATTAACATCGCAATGTTTATGACTTTGTTACCTTTAAGGGATTGTGTTATCCCATAATTAATTAAAGGAATTTAAGCGATTCTGCTAACCGGATAACACACGTTAACAAGATTCTTAAGAGTTATGCTTCTTACATTTAAGGCGATTTAAAAAAGTGTAAGCTCGCGCGCATTTATGTAAAACACAAACACACGAGTTAAAGATGGTAAAACCCTTCATTTCACTGTCACACGATAAGGTTTTATTTTTTGTTGAGCTTATGATCTGGAAGATAAAAATATATAAGAACTAGCGACGCAGTCCGGCTTCGCACGAGTTGGTCAAAATAATGTTTATGAAAAGCTTAACCTACCATTTATATTGATTAAGAATAAAATTGTATCCGTTAAAATGTAACCGACAAATTATATAGTTAAGTCTTCCTCGTGAATTATTCAATTTATCGCTGAAATCTGCGTGGAAATCCGTACAGTATAGAACAGTAGTATTTGAATTTATTGCAAACAGACAGACATTTGCAACGGAGGACATTTTTACTTAACGATATCGTAAATACCGTGCCAAATTTCATACTATTTCGTCCGCGGTAATTTTCCTAAAAACGAATCCCAAGTTTTTGCTTAACGTATTAATATATAGATTTATGTAGGAAATGATTATTATCTCGTAGTTTAAAATTAAATTATTATCTAATTATCTTTCAATTATACAAGTTAATTTAGGTAGCATTTTAGGTAGATTTTAAAAGCAATTACGCCGATGATTATCTTAAAGACGATCAAAAACAAATGAAATAGAACAAAAAAAGTGTTTTTTATGTTTTTTTTCTTACGTACATATGTTCGGATTTAATTTTTCTTGTATATTGCGGCTTTTAGAGGATTTCTATAAAGGCCGATGTGTCTGCTTTTAGATACTGAGACTTGTTTATCCAATAAAATGATGAAACGCAGATGATTGTTTTAGGAGTTCAACGCTACGTAAACATACTCTAGTAAGAACTTGGTTCAAGGCGACCATCTATAAATCGCTTTCATCGTAAATTTTAAACATGCAGCTCAATTTTGAAGGAATTAAAAAAGTTGATATTTTTCTTTGAGACAACGCGTTTGTTCGATCGTAGGTAAAATTCGATCGTATTTAAAGAATGGTAACATGTATTTATGCACGAGAACGACTGACTTGACATGAATTTGCTATGAAAATCTGCATTCAAATGCAATTTCGGAGATCGCATACGGAACCCTTTGCTGGTCTCAACAGAACGCGGAACATTTTAACATTATGCTTTGATTGAACTCAAAAAGTTTTTTATCTTTTTTCTTTTTACGACCCGCTTGGCGGAGCAGTTACCATGCCGGTCTGCCGCGCAATGGGTCTCGGGTTCGATTCACGGCCAGACAGGTATCTGAATGATGAGTTTAGATTCATGTTCTGGGTCTGGGTGTTTGTGTATACGTCTTGTAACCATGGTACCCACGACACAGGAGGAAATCCTAGTGTGGGGCTATGAGTGTAGAAAGCGTGAATGTTTTTTGTTTTTTATCTCCCGTTCATTTTATCGCTACAATACAGTAAGCATGTATAATTGTAAGTAGGAATACAGTTCGTGTATCAATGACGTCATAGCCACGAGGGTCGGCGGTCATTGAATGGAACTATAGTTTCTGAATTGCTGTGACACTGAACGTTTCCTGTTACGTGCTACATGACAGTTTTTGTGTATGGACCATTTGACATAATCTGATATAAAAACACTGAACCTTTCAAGGGAAGACCTTAGAACTATTATTATAATATAAACCTTCACGTGGATTTCCTGCATCGTGGGTGAAAATTATACGCACAGATGACTACACAAATTTTTAAATGTTTGGAAAATTTGTGTAGTCATCTGTGCGTATATTTTTTTATTTGGTATATTTTCGCCTAACCTAGAAAAGTACGCCACGAATCGTTATTTCCAAGATAAACATACAAGTAAACGTTTATACAACGATACATACCTACCCTATCTATACATAAACACACATGTGATTTTTTTTATACTTAACCCTAACGATAAGGCAGACGGGCTACCTGATGGAAAGTAGTCACCGTCGCCTATGGACACTTGCAACACCGGAGGAGTCCCCAACGCATCGCCGGCTTTGAAGGAGCTCTTTTCGCACCTTTTTTGAAGAGCCCCATTTCATAACGAAATACTCCAATGAAATATTTTTCACCCGTAGAAAAGCAGAATTTCAAAATATTCTATCATCTCGCGTTATACAAGATTCCAAGCGAAATTACATTGATTCCTCGGGCATTGAGTCGATATACCATATTAAATTATGGTGCTATTACAGTATAATTAAACCGATGTTGAAATTAACGCTTCCACGATAAAATAATCAGAATATTTCGTGGAAATTTATTGTGATTCAATTGTACATATTTATGGTACACAAAACACCTACATATTTATGGTAGTAATAAAAATATAGGGTAGACCGGGGTCGGTTGTAACAATTTCTGTATATCACAGCATAGCTATTACAGCTGTATATAACGTACAAAGTTTTTGGGATGAAAGCATAGTCATTTCTTTGTTATAGTCATTTCTTAGTCTTTAAATTAACAATAAAAACTTAAAAACTAACTGTACAATGTACTATACTTAAAATAACTATACAACGTACAAAGTTTTTGGGATGAAAGCATAGTAATTTCTTTGTTATAGTCATTTCTTAGTCTTTAAATTAACATAAAAATCCAGGTGGTAGAACCAGTGTAGTTCCACCGGGGAAGTACCACCGCCACACCTATATCTGGCGTAGAGCAGTTCTTGCGTTCGAGGAAAGGGTGTGGTTGCCGGCACACTTTTAAATGAGGCGACCATCATAGTCCTCGGGAGTAGCAACGCATCTGTGATTGACTACAGATGTCCATGGGCGGCAGTGACCACTTACCATCAGGTGGACTGCATGCTCGTTTGCTACTTCAGTCAGATAAATAAAAAAAGCTCACTTTTGTCCTCGAGGGTGGCAACTTATGTGGTTGACTTCAGATACAAGCCTTGTGTTATGAAGTTACATGTCAAAATGTGTTTTTAAAACTTGGATTAATTGTCGCTCGCTAGTACGAGTATTATCTGAATACGACCGTAGTATCAGAACAACATTCCTACCACTATGTAAATTTTGAAGCCATTGACTCCTTATCTATTTGAATGTTTAATTCCTTTTATTGGACGACTTCATTTGAACACAGAACCAAAAATGTATTTTACTTTAACACTACGATTTAGACTGCAAACGAAAAGTAGTGACACAAATATAAGGCGACCCGCGGGGCGGACCGGTTACCATACCGGTCTGACGCGCAAAGGGTCCCAGGTTCGATTCCCGGCCAGACAGGTATCTGAATGATGAGTTTAGATTCATGTTCTGGGTCTGGGTGTTTCTATATTCGTCTTGTTTGTGTCCATGGTACCCACGACACAGGAAAAAATTCTAGTCTGGGGCTATGAGTATAGAAAGCGTATATTATATTCAGAACAAAAATCAAAAATTACATCTATGCTTAGTGCGGATTCGAATCTGGAACTGCATGTTTAGCCGGTATGGTCGCAGTAAAGCGATTCCTGAAAACAAATTTATATGTTGTAACACTCTAAACCAGTAAACCTTTTTTACACCGTTCAAATAAGAATATACGTTCCAATACAAACATGTGTGACGGTGGTCCTGCACATAATAAGGGTTTAAAATTATTTTTCCTAAACACAACTTACAATTAGATTTAAATTTATTTGAAGCCTTCCTACTTAGATATCTGGGTAATAACGCAACTGACAGTGACACCCAGAAACACTTCCATTCAGTCTGAAAACAATAAGGTATATTCTATGACGGCAGCATTTTTCTTTTTGACTTTTTCGAACGACTCCTATATTATGTATGTCGGACCTGGTAATTTTAATATAAGCGGTAGACGAATTGATCTGTGCTAATTTCTTTTCGTCGCGTCGTGGCAGAGTCGTGTAGTCAGCCGAGGGTGGCATAGACAAAGTTAACGTCACTCGGAAAATGGCGGGAACACGGAACTATCCCTCCGTTCCGTTCTTTAAAAAAACAATTACCTTTACTACCTTTACCTTTACTATTAATTATCAAAAAATCTTTATCAATATACACCGAAACAGACAGACGTACACATGTATGTTATGTATACATAACGGCCAAAGTGGCTACCAAAAAAGTGAAAATATAACATGTAATTATTTTACCAGCGACTGACAGGGCCTTTTCACGGTGGCTTGACAGAATAAAACGAACATCGACATTAAAAAGCGAGTTAAAAATTGTTTTTTCAAGATACACTACAGTCGATGTCAGTAAGGCCAATCGGTTAAATAAGACAGCCACGTGATGGCAATTACTTCACTTCAAATCGAGACGCCACTTACAATATAGTTGTGAAAATATTGCCTTTACCCTGACAGGTCGTAAACATTTTTATAAAACAAACAATTAAATTTAATTTGTCCAATATATTTTATCATCTGTAGAAAATATGAGATATAATTTTGATATTATGTAAATTTAACTTGTCCAATATATTTTACTAGCAGACCCGGCCACGCGTTGCTGTGGATAAAGAAATGTTACATAAACAAATTTTAAATTGTATTAGTTCGTATTTGTAAGAAATTAATATACTACAAAGTTGTTAGTAGACAACATGTAACATTTAAACTTATAAGATTCGATTGATATAATTTTATACTTTGTTTTTGTTTTTAGGGAAATGTATGTCAGGTGAACGCATCAATATTATTTTAGTCTTATTACATGCATTGTTGCCAGTACTAAATTAAAATTGTATGGGTAGGTTTATTTATTTAGTAATAAAATATTTTTCCTTTATGTCTTAAATTTCTTTTAAAATTATTTGTCAATTTTAGTTTATGGAAATACGAAATTAAAATAAAAAAAAATGACTAACTGAAACGGTATTGATTTATCGATACATTCGGTTCATGTAAATGACTGTAACGTAAACAGCGCCATCTAATATCTCAGACATATTACTATTTTGATTTGGCGGTAAGGTGGCGTATCATCGCAGAATATACTGAGATAGCTTTGTATTACTTTAATAACTTAAATGGATATATTTATATCTCGCTGAAATATTAAATTGTCGCTCATATGAAACGTTTGCTCATATGAAATTTTAACAAAGCGACATCAATACATTCGGTTCATGTACATTATTTGACGGTAAGGTTGCGTATCAACGCAGAATATACTGAGATGGCTATGTATTAGGTACTTTAATAACCTTTGATCACCAATATTACTGATGGAAGTTAGTAACTTATACTTATCTTTGGTCATGATATTAAATTGTAGCTTATGTGATACGGTTGTAACTTTAACAAAGCGCCATTACTTACTTATTCGAGTTAACAGATAACATTACACCGCCATCTGTTATTAGGATTATATAAAGCTAACAGCTGAAGCTAAAAAATATATTTGCAATTAAATCTATAAATTAAGATATAAACTATCCTATCTTTCAAGTTGGATCAAAATGCACACGTTGTGTAAATTTTATTTTAATCGGTTCAGAGGTTTAAGAGTCCATTGCGGACAAATAAAGTGACACGTAATTTATATATATTAAGATTATCTGTAGAAATTATGACGGAGATATATTATCGACATTTGGAACACAACGCCACAGATTTTTATGAGGTGACAACCTTAGTCCTCGGCAGTAGCAACATATAGGACCTCTGTTCTATATGAAGTTGCTTACAGATGTCCATGGGCACCAGTGACCACTTACCATCAGGTGGACTGCATGCTCGTTTGTTCCTTCAATATTATAAAGAAAAACTAATGGGGAACTAACATACATTTATACATTTTTACAATGCTAACCTGCATTGGTACTTTCGTAGTCAAACAACGAAGTATTCTACCACCTTCAATTTCTTCTTAAACTATGAATTAGTTTCAACAAAATGTAACATCGCGGCAACCCTGCAAAAAAATGTAACAGCCTTGTATATCGCGGCAACCCTGGTAAGGAGTATCATTGATAACTGATCAGATTACAGGCGCCACTATGATAAAGCATCATCATTGCTACTTTGTTTAAAAATAGATGTAATCTTCTCATCGTATCGGATTTTGTGTCCTCTCATTATACCAGTGATAATACCCGAACGTTACATAATAATGACAAAAGACAAAGAAGAAATAAAAAATAATCTTTTATAAGCCTAAACTTCGTATCCCGTGACGTTTATCGTGTTGCCCAGTAATATGTGTCCGGTATCGTATATCCTATTTATTAATACAATAAAAACTTTTTAACAAAAAATATCTACTGACTTCCATGTCACAAAAAAGTAAAAAATAATTTAAATATATTTTGGTCTAGAACATACTCAGTACTTAGTACATAGTCCTGAAGTCGGTGCTCGACATATTTCGCTGGACGACGGTAACTACGTCCTATATGAGCACCGACTTCAGAACTATGTACTAAGTACTGAGTATGTTCTAGACCAAAATATATTTAAATTATTTTTTACTTTTTTGTGACATGGAAGTCGGTAGATATTTTTTGTTAAAAAGTTTTTATTTTACACTTTTTAGTGACTATATTTTTATGTTTGTATTTAAATAAAGCCTCTAAGTTTGCTTTGTGCATCTACATATTCACAAAAATTAAACATAAAACACTTTTACAATTCATACAAACAGGGCGCCCCCTCTGGAAGTACCCCTCCATCATCAGGGTTGAGGAGTTGAAGGTCAAATTTTTCATCTTATATTGTTGCTTAGTAATCTTATAACATATACGTTAGTACCAGGTGGCTAACTTCTATGGCTCAGGCTTGCAGTACCCTGCATCATCAGGGTTTAGGAGTTGAAGGTCAAAATTTTAATTTTGTGCCTCTGTTTGGTATTATTTTTACATACCCGTAAGCACCAAATTGCCAACTCCTATGGTTTAGAATTGAAGTACCCCTTCATCATCAGGGTCGAGGAGTTGAAGGTCAAAATTTTAATTTTGTGCCTCTGCTTAGTATTATTTTTACATAACCGTAAGCACCAAATTGCCAACTCCTATGGTTTAGGATTGAAGTACCCCTTCATCATCAGGGTTGAGGAGTTGAAGGTCAAATTTTTGATTTTATATTTTTGCTTAGTATTTTCTTTACATAACCGTAAGCACCAAATTGCCAACTTCTATGGTTTAGGATTGAAGTACCCCTCCATCATCAGGGTTGAGGAGTTGAAGGTCAAATTTTTCATAGTAAATACCTACATAGTAATTTTGTTCTATATTTTACTCAATTGGACTTCTCCAGCTAAGGTTCGGCCGACTATCACTAATTTTATTATTTTGCTCCAAAAAGTTGAAGATCCTATGATTAGAACCTTATCAAACTCTTATCAGACTACCCCTGGAGTACATCCTTTCTAATAAAAAAAGAATCATCAAAATCGGTTGGCGGGATATTGAGTTATTCATACATTTATCGCGTACATTGAAAATGCAAATTTAAGACTTATGCGTTTTTCTTATGGATGCCCTAGTGAAAAAAATACTAAAAAAAAATGGGACCCTATGACACGCACTACCTTTCAAAAAAAAATCATCTAAATCGGTTCACCCAGTCCGGAGAAATGAGGTAACAAATATAAAAAAAAAAAAAAAAAAAAAAAAAAAAAAAATACAGACGAATTGATAACCTCCTCCTTTTTGGAAGTCGGTTAAAAATTGACAATGATGGGGCGCGAGATGAGCATTATCTCAAACGCTTTGCGTTAGAGACGTGCAATTTTTTGTTATGAAAGATTCTTAATATCTCCGTATTTCTTTTATTATTTTGGAAGTCCCCTTGTTATTAACAAGTTGTAAATAGTAAAAACGTTTTCGTATGGAAGGTCGAGCTTTGATAACATAACAGCAGTGCCATTAGTGCAGATTTACGTTTGATTAGGTATACCTTACTTGCGTACCTTTCGTACGTATCAATCTTGGACATAAAAGTAAACAGTGATCGTTTTGGGGAAATCAAATTAACTTGTACTATGTATCGTCAGAACAAGTTAATTTCATTTCCTTAAATATTTCTATTAATAATAAAGCGGTGATATCTCCTCACACACTCCTCACACGAATATTAGTATATAGTTGTATAGTTTGTTTGTTTAGTTGGTTATATCATTGTTAAGTTCAAAAGTCAAGATTTTCAGTGTCTGTAATATATTACCATGTATGGCGCTAAACATTTCGGTTCAAATATCACTGCAGTACAGTAAACATAATTATGGCCGTCGCATAATTAAGGAATTTAATAAACCAGCTGCAAAAGCATACATTTTTATACCATCGAGTTCGTTCTTCACCAATTACGTGTAATTTATACCGGTGATAATTATCACATGGTGTTCTTATATGGTGGTCCGAAATTTTTATGTGCTACCGTGTAAATTAATATTACGGTTGGAGAGTACTGTTGATTTACTTTATACATTCTTACCCTACTTGCAGGAGTATACAAAAAAAAAAACATTAATGCAGAAAAAAAAATGTCGAATTTGTTTTTGATTTTAAACTCTCTTTAACTTTTAAACGTATTTCGTGACTTAAATTTCATTATTTATAAAAAATAAAAATTTCTTATTTATGTCAATAACGCTATAAATTGACATTATTTGCATTATTAAAGTACATTTTCTTTTAATTTATTCAAATTCAAAAATAATTACTCACGTGGCGAATAACTGACAAAGGAAAATTATGTTTTAATATCTTTTAGAACAAATGAGATAGTTGAAGGATAGTTATTTGTAAATTGTACTTAAGAAAAAAGAAATTGTAAGAAAAGTAGATCATTATCACAGTACTAGTATCTACAGTATTCTAACTTCTTACAAACGCACGAAACTCAAGATGTACCTACGCGCCACGATTTCGGTATGCACTCGGTACCCAACAGCTAGCGAATGTGCCGTATTGGCGAGCGGACGATGTGACGTTTTTTAAGCAATGGATCTTTTTATTTAAGTAATAATAATGTAGCGAAGGGCAGTTGTAAACTATATTAGGCTGTTCTTGATTGCTTTAATTGTGCATAAACACGTCCAGTGTTAATAATTTTTATTTTGGTTGGTAAAATATTATTCCGTGTGAAATTTATAACTATTATTAGTGCACGATTTATTATTAAGTCTCTTAAATATTGTTTTTTACCTTAATCTACTGAATAAAATAAGTAAGAAAGAAAGTCAAGTATACAGATGTAATAAAATACTTTAGGCGGGAAGCCCTAAAGCGAACTCTCGTCCAGCGCGTCTGTAGGTATAAAATTCAAGGACACGGCAGAGTTAGACTACTGTATGATATTAATACTGTGTCATTATCGTCATATTATTACGTTTACAAAGTCGTTAAGTTTTATCGGTTCAGGAATTTAGACTCGTGTAGATAGCGTCTATTTTTATGCAGTTTTAGATAATTTTTACGGTTTAATTAGCGCAGAATCTACATAACGTCGGAAAATGTTTAATGTTATTGACTGTGATGTTACATGAATGTTGTATAAATAAACATTATAATAAAAAGACCGATATGATTTTTTTTATTATAAAATCTGAAAATCTGACAACTTCTAAGACTTCAAATTAATATCTTACTGACTGTTGACTGTTACACGAGCGAAGACGCAGGTAAAATCCCAAAACACTGATATTGGACAGCAATATAGGTTATCTTTATGATATACACGTCGTAATCAAACTAAAACCAAGTAACATAAACCTTTAACTAGCTTTAACAACGTAATGAATTGAAAATGCAGATAAACTGGTGACTGGTTCGTGTTATGTTAAAGTTCGAATTGCAGAGATAGGTACCGATAAGTTGAATCAAAGGCCACAGTCATTACATCAATTGCTCCATTCAGTTATTTTATAATAGGTATATATTTAGGTATGTATTTAGGTATATATGTGAAGCGGAAATAATCATGTATGGCCCTGCGGAGTCGATCATAACTGATCACTTTTGAAGGTGGTAGAACCAATGTAGTTCGACCGGGGAGGTACCACCGCCACACCTATTTCTAACGTGAAGCATTCATTGCCTTTCGATGGAAGGGTGTGGTTGCCGGCACACTTTTTGAGGCGACCATCATAGTCCTCGGGAGTAGCAACACATCTGTGATTGATATTAGATAGAACCTATGTTCTATATGAAGTTGCTTACAGATATCCATGGGCAGCGGTGACCACTTACCATCAGGTGGACTGCATGCTCGTTTGCTACTTCATTATAAAAAAAAACAATAATTTTAAGAAAAGGCGTGGTCGGGAGGTAGATGAGTGACCACTAGTGGCTTACGGTCGCCTTCCTTATTCGAAGGGCTCGGAAAGCTGAATTAATTAAATGTCAAGATTTGGTCTGAAAACCAGCGTCGAATATTTCACAAAAAAATACTTGAACATTAATTTACATAGTCTATTTTACATAAGATTGTAATACAAGAATAACATCGTACTATTTGTAAATTACAGTTGGTACTATTTTAAAAAGGTTAAGTCGAGGGCGAAATATTCATCATTACCAGGAGTCAAGTACCTTGATAAAACACGAAAACTTGTGTGCGGCTTAAAAAACATTTGACACGGGTTGGACAACCTAGACCTTATTTTATTAATCAGTGCTGGGGAAGAGTGTATAAGACAAAGCGCTTATAATATTAAAGGATATAACAGTTACATGAAACGTGCCTAAGACAATATTTAAGGGTCATTTGCATATAATATTTGGAAAAACAGATATCTTCGGATTGGTCTGACACATCTGTCCGTTTAGCATTTTTTTTCATGATATTAAAATAGTAACCGAGCATGACACTCTTGTTCATATAGAATATGAGTTCTATGTGAAATCAATTACAGATGCGTTGCTATTTTTGAAGATTAAGTTGGTCACCTGTTATAAAAGGGCTTCACGATCAAAATAGGTGTGTCCCTATGATGTAACGAATATTCATATTCGCATTGGAAAGAATTGATGCGAATGTTTTGCGAATATTTAATTGCATGGCTTAGGAAAAAAGGTCGTCAAATCTATCCAAATTGAAATCGAACTGCAGTTTGTCGACCTAAACAAAAACTTCGCCTTTATATCCACCGGTACCCTTTTTTTCACGAGGAAACCTTCAAAAGGTACCCAACGCAGTGGGAGCGAGGAAGGTTTGTGTGGGATTTTTATCGCTCAAAACCCCCCTAGTGGCCGTCCTCAGCGCTACAAAGAGGACTCCGGGATCTCCAAAGGAATGTAACCGGAGTTCTCTGAACGCGTTGCCCCGTCGAGCTCCTCTCAGGTGAGTGGCTGGACCCACCACTCCCTCTGGTCTTTACGACGATATGCGACCACACATGCCGCCATCCTTTCCGGGGTCGCCTGACCGAACTCTTATGACAGGCAGGGGATACCGTAGCCCTATTCTGATCCAGAAACTACAGGCACGATCTTTCGATACCCTATACCAAGAACTGAAAAAAAACAATATTTGCATTAGCGAATGTCAAATCATAACATTCGCTACATCACTACTGTGTCGTGGCACCTCCCCGGTTGAACAACATATCAACTACACGGCATTGAAATGTAGGATAAATTGCTAATTCATTTTAAAAGCATTATTGTACAATAGGTAGTATGAACCGGGTTTCCCTAAACTTGATGTTTTTGAGGTATCCGAAATAATTAATGAAATGAAATGAAATTTAGAAATATGATTTAGAAATATGAATTAATTCCAAGTTAAAAATAAAACCTATTTCTTCCATAATAAAACTAACGCCCGAGCAATCGAATAGATCATAATACCAATTTAAAATAAGGAAAATAACTTTTTACAATTTTGGTGACGGTAAAATAAATATTTTCAGTTGTTTGCGAATCGTTGTCACGCACGACAATTCACGAAATCTGGACAAATATGAAATAACCTAAATTATGTATCCGCATTGTATAATATTCATGGCAAAAACGTGTAAATAATAGAACTCCAAGGGCAATAAAAATACAGAAATATTATAGTATAATATATAAGCAGACTAGAAAAAAATAGACAACGCCTCGTTGAACAGAAGTTGCATTTGTGTGACTATAATCTTGTATATGTATGGTTTCCTGATTGTTTTTTATTCAAAATTAAAAAAGCGTGAACGCAAATATCGCTTTTGGGGTACAACCAATTATTGTCACAGTACTGGGCACGGGTCTTCTTTCAGAATGAGAGAGTTTTAGGCCATAATACACCGCGCTGACCAAGTGCGAATTGGTGGACTTCACACACCTCCGAGATCTTTTCTTTTTTTAAAGAACTCTCGGGTGTGTAGGTCTCCTTACAATGTTTTCCTTCACCGAAAAGCAGTGATAATTATTTTTTAATACGCACATAAATCAGTGGTGTGTGCCAGGGTTTGAACCTCGCACCTCCCGATTGAGAGGGCAAGTTTCAACCATTAGGCTATCACTGCTCTAAAAGATCGCTTGTTTTCCGTGAAATAGAACGCTCGGACGATATCGGACGCTCAGTTCCAAATCTAGGGTTCTGGTCGGAAAATCAAAAATCTATAGATATAAAGCATGCGATTTTCCGTCAGTTTTTTCCGTTTCATGATGTGTTTCGCTAAGGATGAATGTCATAAGCTTATTTTTATGTAGTTAAGTAATATCGATTTATGTAGGTATATTATAACCATCTCATCAACCCATTATTGTCCCACTGCTGGGCGCGGGTCTTCTCTCAGAATGAGAGAGTTTTTAGGCCATATTCCACCGCGGTGGCCAAGTTCGAATTGGTGGATATTATAACCATACAAGGAAATAATTATAAATTTCATTTTAATATGTATTTTAAGTATGAAAAATTACCCATGTAAGACACGTTTCCTTAGCTCTGTTCGAATGGGTTATATGTTACACAGTAAATAGGATTCTATATGTTAATCTAGATTGTAAACTGTCTGTGTGCCAATAATTTCATCCAGATCATTTGTTTATGAATAACAAAAAACCGTCCATACTTATTATCTTTGCTTTTATTATATTAGTTATATTAGTGAGATGAAAAAGTAAGTTAATAAATAGGTCACAAGACAATTTGACATTTGACGACCTGCGAGGCGCAGCGGTTACCATACGGTCTGACACGCAGTGGGTCCCGGGTTCGATTCCCGGCTAGACAGGTATCTGAATGATGAGTTTAGATTCTTGTTCTGGGTCTGGGTGTTTGTGTATTCGTCTTGTGTGTGTCCATGGCATCCACGACACAGGAGAAAATCCTACTGTGGGGCTATGAGTGTAGAAAGCATTTAAAAAAAAAAACATTTTAGATTATATGAAGTTTCTAATTACGGACATAATAATTAATGGCCACACAAATCGGCTTATATTAAGGAGAATAGTGGAATTATAAGTGAAGAAAACCTACTAGAATATTTATAGTAGCTACTTCAAATAGAGTACAAACGATAATTGGATTGTTATTTATATATTGTTATCTATGCCACGTGTATACCTATATCTCTTATGTCATATCTATTAATGACTAGTCATTTTATGCGGTTTATTTATAACCTCAGTTTATCATAATTACCTGACCGGTACGTTCTATTAAATGAAATACATTATGAGTATTTAGTGAGTAGTGTGAGTATAGTTGACAATTCAGGTCTATGTGTCACCACTGTGTATGTATTTCTGCCGTATGTCGACCCGCGTGGCGCAGCGGTTACCATACCGGTTTGACGCGCAATGGGTCCCGGGTTCGATTCCCGGCCAGACAGGTATCTGAATGATGAGTTTAGATTCCTGTTCTGGGTCTGGGTGTTTGTGCATTCGTCTTGTGTGTGTCCATGGTACCCACGACACAGGAGAAAATCCTACAGTGGGGCTATGAGTGTAGAAAGCGTGTGTGTGCGTGCGTGTATGATGGCAACATTAAGCGCATCTATGAATTGGTTTAAAGAATATATTAAGCGAAATATAAGGCATCCCATATTAGCCTTTCTGGGGCATTTGTAGCCATGTGTAGTTGACTAATATAATATGGAAGTGATTACAGATGTCCACCTAGAACAGATAGAAGACATTTACTATCATACAAACATAAAAAGTATATAATTTAGAATAAGGAACCCTTAAGGTTTTCCTTCAAACCTTCAACCACTAAAATTGTCTGGAAAAGATCGATATTTTAGTGATAAGACCGCCTTTTGGACATTTTTTTATAAGATTGAAGTAGCAAACGAGCATGCAGTCCATCTGATGGTAAGTGGTCACTGTCGCCCATGGACTTCTGTATACAACTTCATATAGAACATGAAGTTTTGTCTAAAATCAATTACAGATGCGTTGCTACTCTTTTTTTTCTGACTGAAATAGCAAACGAGCATGCAGTCCACCTGATGGTAAGTGGTCACTGTCGCCCACTCCTAACATCTTACTCGTTAATGTAATGTACTGTAATGCATACTCGTTTGCTACTTTAATATTATGTAATAAAGAAGGCGGTAGAGCAAAACGCAATAAGTGACCAGTACTGGCGTTAACTATCCATACGATTTCCATATTCATATGTGATATGGAAATCGTATGGTCTTTACCTTGTAATGAACGGTGCATGTTCGATTGTTATCCCATAATTTATTGACGTCTAAACCAATTACTAGCACTGAACACTAAAGCGTAAACGTTATAAATTTTATTAGCACATTTAAACGCGAAAATATATTATTGCAATTAATAAATGACCGTTGAAAGCTGATAACTTTGAAACAACTTCCTTTAATTTAACTGAGATTAGGACACATGGACTCATTTGTCTTTGTCAGACATTGCATGTTTATTCTGAATGCTGTGTGCATTTTGAAATTTGATTAATTTTAGAAGCGCAAGCCCCACGATAAATAGATTATGATCGATCTACAAAATTAAGCAACGTCAAATGAAATCGAGAGCTAGATGGGTGACCGCTTGTAGTATTTTTTTTAATTGAACGATAAGGCAGGCGGGCAAATCAAATCAAATCAAATCAAATCAAATCGCGCCCGTGTTCCCGCCAAACGGTGCGGAGGTGAAAACACAGTGGGGGTTTAGCCGGTAAGAGTCCGGCATAACCCAGCTGCTGCCCCGGGCGGCTGGGTATCCATGAGGATTACCCACTTAAAAAAAAAAGGCGGGCAAATCAACTCGAGATAAGATTGTAGTCCTACCTAATATGATTGCTACTATATTTCAAATTTGAACCCTTCGTAAATATATGTTACGCTTTTCACATAGTTTAAATCAGGACCCAGCACTTTTACCACTGTTGATACAACACAGAAATGGGTGTGGCAATGGTGTCTTCAAAATTAAACTATAGACGATTGTACCGCATATCAAAAACCTGTGATAACTTTTTTAACTGTTTATTTTTATCTAACTGAAGTAGCAAACGAGCATGCAGTCCATTTGATGGTAAGTGGTCACTGCCGCCCATGGACATCTGCAAACAACTTTATATAGAACATGGGTGCTATCTGAAGTCAATCACAGATGCGTTGCTACTCCCGAGAACTAAGATGGTCGCCTCATACAGAAGTGTGCCGGCAACCACACCCTTCTAACGAAATGCAAGAACTGTTTTACGCTAGAAATAGGTTTGGCGGTGATACTTCCTCGGTCGAACAACACTGGTTCTACCACCTTCGATGTAGTTACATGGATCGTGCTCACGAACGTACATGTGATGGCTGGGAGAATCCCTTTACATTAGTGGTAAATTAATCCTTCTAACCTACGTCTAGTTGATGTTTCTTTTTAGGTTCTATACCATGGCACACAACTCCAACTGTATTCTTATTTTGCACTATTTGTGAGGTACAAAACTTTAAAGTCGTGTATCATGTTACGCGATTAAAACCATTCATTCCGGGAACTGATATGTATAAATAGAATTACTATTATAACATCAATGTCGTGATCATTTTGAATCATACTTTGACAGCTTTCACAAAAAGCACGAACATTTTCTTGCAATATTTTCTATCACCGTTAATATTTAAGCAGTATTTTTTTATAAATAAAATGAATGTTTGTCTGTATTTCCTCTATAGAATCGTAAACTATTCATTAGATCATGTGACCTTTAGCAAAGTTGCTATTCAGGAGCGCGAAAAGGTTTCAGGTGATTTTTTTTCTTTTTTTGTGATGATATAGCAACGCGCGCAGAGTAAAGCTAGTTTGATATAAGATTTATAGAATGAAAGATACCCCTGCAATCTTTTTAATATTTGTATTATTATGTAAGAATCTCGATTTTCCTATAAGACATTCAAGGCTTAATCGAAACGATTTGTGCTTTTTATTTGGCAACGTAAGTATCGGTCAAAATTATCGGTCTCCGATCATATCAGGCGAACCCTGTAATTGTCGATCTGACCTAACAACGCGAACAATCCTTGGGTATTCAATTATCCGCACATGTACTTAATGATATAATACGCCCTATAAAGTGCTAATTTCCTGACCAAATATGTATTTTTACGAACTGTATGTATGCGCTTTTGGTACTGTTTATTGGTAGGTTGTTTTTTTTAAGGTTGGGCACGGGTCTTCTCTCAGAAAGATATAGTTTTAAGTTCAAGTGCGAGCTGGTGCGAGACTTCACAAATCTTTGTGATTTTTATAATAGATCTCTCAGATGTGTAGATTTCATCACAATGTTTTCCTGCACCGTAAATCATACTTTTCATACTAATATTATAAAGGCGAAAGTTTGTGAATGTGTATGTTTATTACTTCTTCACGTCTGGAGCGATTTTCATGAAATTTGGTAGGGAGTAAGCTGACACTCCGGATTAACATATAGGCTTTATATATACTTTTTACTGTGGGAGAATATCTTATTTCCATGGGACAATCGATACATCATTTTGTTTAACGCGGGCGAAGCTGCGGGTTCAGCTAATCAGGGATAAAACATTTATAATATGCACATCATTTAAAAAAAATCTCTAGTGCGTGCCTGATAGTCGAACCTCGCATTGTAGATTGAGGCCAAATTTCAAGCTAAGACTGCTCTATTCACGAGGTTTACGATGTAGACACCTTCAAAAGGCACCCGATGCCGTAGGAGCGGGCGGGTTATGTGGGATTTTTATCATTAAAATCTCCTCGATAGCCGTCCTCAACACGGCATGGACTCCGGGATCACACAACCGGAATCCTCCGAACGCTCACCGCACCATCTGTTTTTTTACGGCAACATTCGACAACACATGCCGTCGTCCTTCCAGGGTCATTTGGCTTTATTGTTGGAGCTCCCACTTTAGTCGCTCGCATCCCCTGAAGCCCCTTTTAGTCGTCCTTTACGAGAGGCAGGGGATACCCTAGGTTTGTTCTGGTCGCGGAACTACAAGGACAACATAGGATATGACCTAGGTTAACGCTTACGATACACATTGAAATAATATAAAATAAGTAAATTAGCATATATTTTGTAAATTCGAACCTGCTTCTCTAACTTTGGCACTACCACTAAGCTATCACTTCTAATCTATACATGGCTAATGAACGGCCATTATGCGAACAAATCTCGTTTAAGTATAAGAATGATATCGCGTTTAATCTGATCACGTCGGCGGCTAGTTTGTCTGGTGCTGCTGTCAAATCAATATTACGGTGCTTATACACTTATGTATAAGCACCTTAAAAATTTGGAGCTTTTTGTAGGGAAACCCTTCATGAGTTCTTCTTTGTGCGGGCATCTGAGAGGATATGCCGGACTCCTACCGGCTAAAACCGCACGTTGATCCTCTGTACGCCCTTTGCCGGGACTGCGAGTACGCTAGTAGCATTCGTCCGCGGTCCCAGCGGCTAATATTGCAGGCCTATGTCCAGCAATGGACTTTTAAGGGCTGATGGATCGACGACCCGCGTGGCGCAGCGGTTACTATACCGGCGCAATGGGTCCCGGGTTCGATTCCCGGCCAGAGATCTGAATGATGAGTTTAGACTCCTGTCCTGGGTCTGGGTGTTTGTGTATTCGTCTTGTGTGTCCATGGTACCCACGACACAGGAGAAAATCCTACTGTGGGGCTATGCGTGTAGAAAGCATGCGTGTGTGATGGATGTATACTTATATAGAGGTTGTACATATCCCAAACCACTGGCGAATCTAGGGTTTTTACGTTCTAGACACGTGTGGCAAGCGATCGCCATATTGATAATATTGGTATGACGTGCTGTTACCAATTTTATCTTATCCAAAGCAGCAATGTATACCTACCTATGAGTTTGTACTATGTGCGTTTCTATTATACATATAAATATAATAAAATAAACAATTAACGGAAAAGGGATAATAAGCGCTAGTACAACTAACAAAAATTACAGAAAAATCTACGAAAACAGCGTTTGTTACACTAGTTCTACCATCTAATAAAAGCATTTACTATATTTTTTATTTCGGAATTTGGGATACCTAAAACTCGGTTTCCGGACAGTGCGTATGGAATTTTACAACATACGCAAACTGGAAGTGACAGTTTTATCAGTACATAACGTGCGAGTCCGTCATTTCGCAAACCCACACTCACGACGACCTACGACTTTTGAAAGTAACACTTACCATTTTGTTTTATCTGTATTTCTTTATAAGGTTGTATAGCGACGACTGTGCAATGCATCTGATAATAAATGGCCACTGGCACCCATGGACATCAGAAAGCAATGCCTATCTATCTGATAATTTGATGCCTATGGACATATGAAAGACATAGGCATATTATCGGCATTCAGTTCCAACTTAGTCCTCAGCTTGCAATTGCGTCTATGGCTGACCTGAGATTACATGACAAATTATTTGGTAGGTTTTGTCTGGTTTTTTCAGATGTTGTCATAAAGGTGGCAGTTTTCAAGGTGGTAGAACCAGTTTAGTTCGACCGGGGAGGTACCACCGCCACACTTATTTCTAGCGTGAAGCATTTCTTGCGTTTCGATAGAAGGGTGTAGTTGGCGGCACACTTTCACATGAGACGACTATCATAGTCCTCGGGAGGAGCAACGCATCTGTGATTGACTTCAGATGGAACCCATGTTCTGTATGAAATTGATTACAGATGTCCATGGGCGGCAGTAGCCACTTACCATCAGGTGGACTGCATGTCTTTACTACTTCAGTCAGATAAAAAAAAGTGACCACTTACCATCGGGTGGATGACTTGCTCGTTTGCTACTGCAGCAATATTTTTTTATATTAAATATTGCATGTTATACAACTTGCATTAAAGTAGCCAGTACCTACTCTTTGCCAAATATGTAAAGTATTCACCCAACCACATCACTTTTCCAGGGAATTTTCCATTATATCCGGCAATATTATAATTCAGAAATATCTTAGCAACATAAAATAGAGCGACGTAGGAATTTCACTCTATAGCGTAAAGACGAAGTAAGTCCCACAGATTGTATAAACTGTCAAAATAAGCGATTAAAATTAAATTCTTTGTATTAATATTGAATAATAACTTACAGTTTCATTACATATTACAGGTGCCAGATTATGTCTCCATATTGTTCGGCTACGAAACATTTGAACATAACGAACATTTGACTGAAAAGAGCGATTTTTTTCAATCGCTACTATTGCAATATGTACTAGCCTTAATAAATCAGACACATGCATTTGTTTTGTGGCCCTCGGGTTTAATTTTTTTATGCATTACCATGCAGTACATATAATGGTAATTGGTTACAGCTGTAGTATGGGTATCTGTGAGGATCTTCATAATTAACAAGGGTTTTATCTGCCGATCACAAATGCTATGCTACTTCCGAGGACTAAGATGGGCGCCTTCCACTCAGGTGAGCCGTCAAGCACACCCTTCCCTGGTTTTGTTACAACATAAAAAAAACGCAATTGTTTTCTTTAAAGCAATATTTTTCCAATTCTTTTTAATAAGATACGCTTTATTTAACAATTAGCTTATTTCAAACTGAGTTTTATGGATTAGTTCATTATAACTGTAGTTTTACATGATCGATACAACCATTTTGGAATGTGGCGCGCCCGACCACACATTCCTTATATGGATTAGTTAGTGTACAATTTAATCCTTTGACAGGATAAGCGATACATGATACACAGAAAACCTCTTAGCTTTGACTTGGGTGTAATAAATTGACCTAGTCGTGATTTATCTTATTGCGTATATTTATTGAAAATATAAGTCTTAGACCTTTAAGCGTCAGAAGTATACGTTTTAATAGTTTGAGTTGGTCATCAGTGTCCTTAGTACAAGTTGATAACGTTTGTTTAAAGCAATCATTGTTTACGTTTTAAATTATACATTGTACGATTTCGGTCTTACCTTGCAATGTAAAGCAATGATGGGCGGAAACGTAAAGTGTCATCGTTTTTCGAAAACGTAATAATCTGTACTAAGTGCGCTGTAAATGTTCCTAATAACGACATTCAATATTAGCAATATAACGGACATGGGGATCAAAAGAGTAATCCACGGAAAGGAAGGAGTAATCACTAACGGAAAGTTCGCTGTCATAAGTATAATTCAATAATTAAATACATAGGGCCACCGCCAAAGTCCCTGTAGTTCCGGGATCAGAATAGGGCTACGGCATCCCCTGCCTGTCGTAAGAGGACTGAAAGGGGCTTCCGGGGTTGCAGGCGGCTAGAGTGGGAGCTCGATCCGTGGTCGCATACCGTCGTAAAGACTAGACGGAGCGGTGGGCCCAGCCGCCCATCTGGGAGGAACCCGATGGGGCAACGCGCACAGAGGATTCCGGTGGCGGTCGTTTTGAGGTCCCGGAGTCCTCTTTATAGCGCCGAGGACGGCCACCGGGGGGTTTTAGTGCGGTAAAAATCCCACATAACCCTGCGTCGTTCCCACGGCGTCGGGTACCTTTTGAAGGTTTCGCCCTCGAGAGCAAAAAAAGGGCCACGGCAACGACGACGAAAAATAAATTGATCACCGAAAAATAAAAAATAAATTAATCATCAAGTCAAGCTACCGACATTTTTTTAATAAATCGAATTGTTTCACATTTAAACTACTTACTTAATTTTAAAGTAAGTTGATAATTAAGATTTCTTTCACTTTGAGTTGTCGACATTTAGCAAAATAGGAGTCTAATTTGCAGTCAGCATTAAATGTGCCTTGCCGACTTTAATGATAGCCTTGTTAGGTTTATACGCAAGTTAAATAAGTTTAATAAAAAGGCTAACATTAGTATGTCTACCTAATTACACGTTTATTTCTACTCATAATTGCATACAAGGATAAATATTATACCATTGGCTAACTGTAAATGTGTTTCTTGTCAATAATAAATACCTTGTAAGTGGTGAAATTTAATACTTGAGAAAAACGAATAAATAAATAATAAAAAACCCTTATTACTACTTAATGGTACATGTATAAATAAATTTGAAGAAAAATGCCTAAGCTTAAAAAATATTTTGAATTTTGAAATTAAATTAATATCGGCAAATGGGTGTTAATTAATTGTAGCTTGTCCTCCGACAAAGGCCTCTAAAGACTTCCATGCTATTCTATTTTTTGCTATACGACTGCATGTTGGGCCCCGACAAAAACGAATACTACCTAATAAACATAGAATGTAATGAAGAAAGACATTAAAGTGTTGACGCATGCACAAGAAATCAGTTTAGACTACTTGAATCCGTCTATTTTTAGTACGTTAACAAGGCATCAACTGGGTACGTAGGTTCACTTCATCAACAATCACCACGCAATCAATTTGACCCATCTTGCAACGCATTGTCACAAATTGACTACGGTTAAGAACGGACTTTCGTCTGTAAGTTTTATTTCTACTTCGATATATTCTATTTCGAAATATTTTTTTATAGTGAAATAAATATATTCGCATGAATGTATATATAACAGTAGGTATAGAATTTAAATATTTATATATATTAATTTTCAAATGCAGAAGCACGCTCACCGTAATAAACCTTTAATTCATAAGTATATCATAAGTTGTCTTGTGATTTTTTTGTAATTTCATAAGACAATAAATTCTTTAAACCTTTATATAAATTATAAACGAAATATAATTTTACGTCTTAAACATTAACTTTGTCAGTAAAAATGTAAATATTGATTAAATTAACAAATATTTAAATACCTTGATTAGCAAAGTAACAAATACGTTGTTTTTAAAAAGTACGCCACCTAGCGGCGAGTAGCTGACTTAACGTCGGAGTTGTTTAATTTGAAACTAGATGGCGCTATATACCACTGGTTAGGTATCAAATAAATTATAATTATGATCAAACGAACTTCCAAGTGTAGTTCGATCAGTAATAGGTATATAAATCATTTTCTTCGAAGATATAGATATAAATATCATATGTATGTAAAACGAAATAATAATAAATATTGTATGCATTGTTGTTATTCTAAACGTTTAAAATTGCATTACAGTTTCTTTAAGTAAGTATGTGTTATACTGAAATAAAATAACTTCTATACTTACATAATTCCAGTATTTAGTGTTTTTATTTCAATTAATAAAATATTACCAACAAGTTATTGGTAAAATCATCATTATTTATAAATTAACAGTTTTTTTTTTATATTACGACAAATAGTAAATAATTTAATATGCCACACCGATACTATGCCTTACGTTCGTCAATTAATTATGTCACTCACGGTGAGGACATTTTATTATTTAATTAATGTCCGCAAACATAGCTTTAAAATAAATTAAATTTATTTGTGTCATGTATTTCAATTTAACGGTATATTTGACATTACTTATTAATGTGAAGATATTTTATCACATATTTATTTCTTTCCAAATTTATTTTTTATAAGGAACTATTGCTTGAAGAAATCGCTAGTCGCTTCTTTTTTTCAATTTCATTACCTACGTTTAATTGGTCAATGAATAAATATTTAAATAAATAAATAAATGCTTCAGCTAAATAAATAAATTTCCTTTACTAATTGGTATTGGAGAAGTCTAGTAGTAGATAGAAAGAGGACTCCGGGATCTCCAAAGGAACGCAACCGGAGTCCTCTGAACGCGTTGCCCCATCGGGCTCCTCCCAGATGGACGGCTGGGCCTACCGCTCCGTCTAGTTTTTACGACGGTATGCGACCACACATACCGCCGTCCTTCCCGGGATCGCCTGGCTGGACGGTTCAAGCTCCCACTCTGGCCGCCCGCAATCCCGAAAGCCCCTTTTAGTCGCCTCTTAAGACAGGCAGGAGATACCGTAGCCGTATTCTGATCCCTGAACTACAGGGACGAGTAGTAGATGCTCTAGGCCTCGTCTGGTTTCAGACCAGTATGCAGCATTGGTATATAAAAAGTTGTAGGTAAAGAAAATAAATAACTTCAACCCTTTACAAATGTGCTATGTCATGTGTCTCACCAGTTAAAATAATAAATTAAAACGCAACATGACATTTATTATTGACGCTCTGACTTCCATCACTTAATTTGTTTAACTTTATTCACCTTGTTTATATTTGTACCGAGTACTCTCAGAGCGGTATGTTTTGAAAACGATGCTAAATGTAGGTACAAATACAAATTCGGGGTAAAATTAGATTATGGGTCACCCAAGATCCGTAAATATTTTCTGATTCAAATTTTGTCCCGACAGTTAAAACTAGAAATTTATTATTGTCGCCCTGGTTTGCTACAATTTTATTATTTTGATTTTATTCATGTACTGAGCATTCCGTCGTGGTATTGCAATAGTTATTATATCAAACTACGTAAAGTGTTTTCACAATAGCAAAGAATTTGTGACCAATCACACGTTTAGAATGAAAGTGAGGTGCAGAAGTACATTTCGTATGAATTTCGGTATCACAAGCACGGGTCAAAAATCAAAATTCCATGTTTTTTTGCATTATAGCGGTATCAGACTTATGTCATAAATACGGCCATTTCTCCCCTCTTTTTGCTTAAAATAGATCCTATTATTAAAATATATCTTAATTATAAACGAATAAGTATAACTAGATTCTACTTTATAGATCTATACCAGTTTTTAAGTCTTAAATCAAACAAAAAAGTCTTAGAATAATTTAGGTAACTTGAAAGTTATGTTGATACTTTTAATTAGTTATTTATTGACATCTTGCAAAATTACCGGCGCCGATGTTTTAATTAACATGTCAATCACGTAAGGAGTTGTCACTTACATTTAACACGGTGTCGACAGTAAATTTTCAACTATATCCAGGGTTTGCATGATTTAGAATTTACTCGGACAGTCCGGTGTTATGTTAAAGTTAAAGTTTACCCAAGCACAACTGCTTTACATCATATAGAAAACTAGCAATGTTTAGCATTGCTAGTTTTCTATATTCTAAAGTTTATTCGAATGGAGAAATACACTAAGACTATTAATAGACAAAAAATAAACTCACTTTTATCCGATTGCGTCATTCAATGGAACTCTTTAGGTCGGAATTATTTAGGTACGGCAGATCTGTATACATAGAAATTTAGTCTCAATAATCCTATATAGATTTTTTTATGAAATTAGAGTACGAATGTATCAAGTGCAAGCGTGCGGTTAAACTGAAGGTACATCATGTATGATCATTAATAGGTACTTTTAAATAGAATTGTTATTAAGTGAAAAATTATTTATTTTTACCTTTTAACTTAATGCCTTATCAGCAATTTTATAGGCATAGAAAATACGATGGTCTTATCACAGGATAACGAAAAAAGGTTCAATCACGTTGCTAATTTTTATAAAATTGAAGTAACAACCGAGCTTCCAGTCCACCTGATGATAACTCCCGCACACAGACTTCAGTAATTAATTCCACATATAATAGAGGTCTTCCTGAAGTTAATCACAGTTTTGACCGTCTTTTAACTAAGTCAACCGCCGTACATACCCTTCTCACGAACCGCTTAAATTGTTTCTTGTTAAAAATAACTGTGATCCCACAAAAATAAATATACGATTGCACATGCCCCTACTATAAGTTTGTTTACAAAAAGCTTTATTCCTCTTCTGTCCGCTATTTTACCTTGCATCTGGTAACCCCTTTTTGCATGCTCCACACTATTTATTTGATTATGTAAAGTGGTCCGTCTGGCTTATGGCAAAATAGTTTGAAGGTCGAATAGTAACCACACGTCCGAAATAGCTACGAGTTTGGCGTGCAAATTAATGATTATGGGTTTATATCCTGCTGGTTTTATGGGCGCCGTAACCATAATTATTACAGCGATTTCTGGCCATAATAATCGATTATATCAAACACGCGTCGAACGTATTGCGCTAAACTGATTGTAGAGTGAATTATTAGGGTATTTATGTACTTTATCAACAAACGTTTCTATTCGCTTAAGGATACGTGCAAGATAATAATAGAACTTGAAAAACAAGTTTTAGGCTAGTAAATGGTAAAGTTTTTCGTGTATTTGTGACCGATTTTGCTGATAGTTGAACAGGTAAATTCTACAGTCACCTACGAAGTAGAGAAGACAGACAGTCTTCTATTGTAAACTGATATTAGTTTAGCACACATAATACATTTAAAATTTTATAAACCTGTGTTGTTTAATACTATCCAAGTTGTTTAGATTATATTGAAGTAACATTTGCCGTTGCACATAGTAAAACTCATATTTTTGAATTTATAGTCCATTGCACTAGTCAGGCTTTTGTTAAACTTCATATACTATAAGAACTTTATTTAGTCTTCGCTGTTTCGTTTATTATATAAAGCAAGTGGTAAGATATTTCTAATACAAACATAACTTCGAAAAATCGAACGTGCATCGGTCTTTGAGCAGTGTCAAGGGCTATTCTGATGAACGATAGTCAGGGGAACAATGCTCAGATGGATTTTCAACGATTTTCAACCCACACGATAAAAATACACTACGTTATCGAAATTACATCGAATAATACCAGAGATTATGTATAAATTACAGTAGTCACAGTAGTAAAAGGCGCCTTTCTTTTCCCAAAAAATCTCGGGTGGAAAAAATTAAAATCTAGCCTGAGACGCTTATGATCCTCTAGCTACGACACCCTGGGAATTAAACAAAAGAAATCACGTATCCTACTACCATCACTGCGTAGTATTTTGCACTGCGGTAGTATTATTCACTTTTCTACGGATATAGTCGAGCTGCCAGTTTAAATTTTCCTTTGAGTCAACGAGGAAAAAGGAATTTTCCGCATATGACATTCTATCATTCCCTTATTGACATTGATTTATATATAAGTGTTTGATAAATACGAGTATTATAATTATGAAATTATAAAGGCAAGAATTATTATTTTTTTAAGAATCATACTTAATATTATAAAGGCGAACGTTTGTGAGTGTTTATGTTTGATACTTCTTCACACGTGTAAACGGCTAGAGCGATTTTCATAAAATTTGATAGAAAGTTAGCTCATACTGTGGACTAACATATAGGTTACTTTTTATTGTGGAAAATATCTTATTCTCAAAAGATTACATCAACACAATCGATTTATGTAAACAAAGGCGAACCTGCGGGATTCAACTAGTTAATCATAATATTATGAACCCTATTTATTGCATATTATTTTAGATACGTATTATTTTTATAATGGCCAATTTATTAAATAAGTATTTTCACTTATGTTGTAGCCTTTATGTTTAGCTAATTTATACAGTCCTGTAAAATATACCTACGTCGCATAACATCTATTACCACAAAAAGATATTACAAAATTGGCAAACATTAAGTATGTACATGAAAATATATTTTAAAATGATGACTTGCAAATAAAACTTACTTCGAAATGAAATAATAATATTTTAATTCATTAATTTCATTAACCTCAAAATATGCCGTCCATTGTCCAATTGGTCAACTGGAGCAATGAATTCATTAATGCTGGAGTAATTTAAGAATGATAATATGACGACTGCGGCCGGCGCCACGCCGCTAGCCCGCTAGTCCAACCGCGGCGTCCGGGCCGTCACAACGTAGTGACGCGAGTGGCAAAAAATAATTAAAAAAAAGAACTGTCAGATTTGGGACTTATTTTGAAAAGCTAGTAAGATAATTCTGGATAAAACATTGTGTAACGGTTATAACCAGTGGGATAAAAAAAAATGATAGTTTATTAAAAAAAAACAGACGTGGGACTCATTTTGAAAAAGTAAGATAGTTCTGGATAAAACAATTTTTCGTGTAATTGTGTAACAGTTATTGAGTGGCACATAAATCATAATAATTTGACAAAAATCTATCAATTTGGGGACTCATTTTTGAAAAGGCCAGTAAGATTAAGAATTAAGTACTTATTGGATAAAACATTGTGTAACGTGTACCTATAACGGCACTAAAAAGTAAGCAGGATAATTAATTAAAAAAACTGTATCAGTTTTGGGACTCATTTTGAAAAAGCTTGTGAGATAAATAATTGGTAACTGTCTGGATAAAACACTATGTTGTCCTATTTTCTTTTATTGGTCTCAATTTGAAAGTGTCATTTTTTCAATTTTACTGGTAATGTTTAAGATTGATCCCGTCAGTGTGACATTACATTCAAAACTTAAACGCTCCAAAAAAAAGTACAATCGATAAATATTTTATAAATACTTACATACTATTTTTACAATCGGTTTAATGACATTTTTAAGCTAATCTATCTAAATTTACTTTAAATTTATTAAAAAATATTCAGTAAATTTACACCAAAATCTATATTACCTACGCGTATGATAAAGTATGTGTACTGTTAAAGTAAATACCACATAAAATTTAAAAATATTCGTATAGCAGCTTCGAATTTGCAAACGTCATGTTTTCTTCGTAAAGAAGTAATGTCCTTGGTTCTAAATTTAAAATGTTCAAAATTACAGTTATAATTTTGGAGTTGTCGAAGAGACAATATTCGTTTACGATTGATATACGATAGTCACAAGTTATACTCACAGCTTTAGTTTTAAACGGTAATACGAATTTGTATATGGAATACATAATCAAAAGCGATAGAGTAAGACGATAAGACAATACGGAATTTTGCATTGATAACGTTAAGATACAGAGGAAAGGAGTTTTTTTTTAATAATGCGACTATTTTTGGAGCAAAACTCTTTAATACAAAGTTTAAATTATTATCGTTTTCGTTCAATCACTGCCAAAGTCAATATTTCTTGGATTCATTATTCACTTTTAGCTTTTAGCGTTACCTAATTAATTGTTACGCCCTGTCGTTGCTTAATAAAGTAAGTATCATTAAATATTGAAAGTACGTTATTAACTCATTGGTGTTTTATGACAATTATAGTAAAACCTATTTTAAAGGCATTTGGGGGAGCAACAAACAAAAATCATCAATAATCTATATTTGGAAGGAATAACTAATTAACTTACAACCAAATATTTTATCTGGTTCCAACATATAACAATTAGGCCATACAAATATTTGGGGTTCAAATTTGCAAGTATAACCACAACACCCGAATCATCCTTATTGGCAGCTGTATTATGTGTTTTATGTGGACATTAAGCAATTACTTACTATCATCAGGTTCATTAAAATCCTGTTTATATTTACATTTTAACATTTTCCCAATCATTCTTCCATAAACCGCTGACCAAACTCCAAACGCAAGATTTGACCATATGCCAATGTTTTCATTACAAATTTTTACAAGTCAGTAAGGCACATGTCACGCGGGACATATGTTTCTCATCATGAGTTACGTTAGCTGCATTAATCTTAACATTCATTGTCGCACAGCCGACACGAAGAATTAATCAGTCAGTTAATATTTTGCCTTGGAATAGTATCTGATCCTAACTAATAATGAAAGACTTGCAGCAATTTGATTAATTGAAACTTATTAGTAGTAATTAAAAAGGCAATTGGCTCTTCTACCATTGACTATTGAAGTAATTGAGATGATGAAATTGAGTGAAAGAGAAAACTTTGCATTTTTTCATTACAAAATATCTTTTGATACTGATTATAAACTTATTATTTTATGAATTGTTCTTCTATAAATTATATTGGTTTTTTCTTTAACAAACGGCTTCCTAGTAGGATACCTAAAAATAGCATCAAACTTGTTCTTTTTTCTATCTTATATTATTTATACTATGAAATGGCGTTGGAGACCAAAAATAAAGTAGGAGCCGGTTCTTGTATAAATAATATTAAATTATCATTTTAAATATATAATTTAGAAGTACTTAAAGTTTAACTAGTTTGTCGTGATTTGGTACTTAAGATTCAAGAGTGGGTGAATGAGATAGCGTGTATGTCAAGGGTGTATTGCATTGTTTATGTAAATAAGCCTTTCATACATTTCATAGCATGTAAGTTCCCTAGCATAGAAAAACATACTTTTTATAATGGAATCATAGAACTTAAATAATAATTTTAAGATATACATTCAAATAACTCGAGACCGTAAAACTAATCCAAACTAAATTTATCTTATTAGAAATACAACTGACACGAACATGTCAGTTCTCAAGAGTGGCAACGCATCACTGATCGCAATATATATTATTAGCTTTGATGAAGAAAGAAAAAGATCTTGAGGATACAAGCAGTCTGAAAGTTCAATCGAAATCATACTTCAACATACTAATTTACAATTTTTTTTCATCCTGAAAGACGACTTTTGTCTAAGTGTAAAATGGGACAGTGGTAGTTATATTAAAAAAATATAATTACAAATTTTTCAAATAAAAACAAAAAACATGCATATGGTATTTTAAATTATGCAATGGACAATCGTGTTCTTTTTTTGTAATTTCTGTTGTCTCAATTGTACAAAAGTACGCTTGATAAAAGAAATATTTAGAGATATTTTATCAACAATCTTAAGCGCGTCCCTGACATACACACTCCATCTTGTTCAAATAAAATATTCTGAAGCTATTTTCATAAATAAGCAAATGTAAAAATATTTGTAGACTGTGATTAAAACAACTTAAGCTTATGTCCTCTTTACCAATTTAAACTTATGTCCTTGACAAATATTAATATAACTTGATTTATATAAATACTGTAGGAACAAATATGCAAATACGTTTAAATAGGAAAAAATATGCAAATAGGTTCTCAATCAATTTTCATATTTCAATTAAACATTTTAATTCCTCTTAATCAAATTAAAAAGTAATAATATCTACTATTTTAATTCGTAGATATACTTTTGGACACAATACAATTTTATTATTTGAGAAAAATATTATTTACAGGGAGAATGCTTGGAATGGAAGATACAACATCTAAGGAAATTTGTCTAATTGAAATGCCTGTTTTCATTTGTTCACAATGCTCTATTTTCAGTAAAAACATTTGTTATAGGCGTAACGAAATAACTTTTATAACCGGTAGAATCTAAAAAGCTAGAGTTTTTACTTGGCAAAGAAAACACAATGAGACCTTTTGTACTGCGATTACGCTTTCAATGACTTTGGCAGTTGAAAGAGCCTCTGTTGTAGAATACTTCCACGGTATGTATTACCTAACTCAGATTATTAATGATTTACTGCGTTTATGTGGAAAGAAATGGGTTCTATATATAGATGATGTCGTAACAGAATAGTAATTTGCATAATTTTATTCTATAAAGTTTCGTAATCGCGTACTGGCTCAGATAGGTTAATTGTTTAGGAACTTATTAATGTTTAAAAATTGTGGGTATTCTTAATATCGTATTTGGAATATTTTTCCTTAAAGAACAGTTTATTCTAAAATATGTTTTTAGGTATTTTGGCTAATTTTAAATTTGGCACAGTATTGCGTTTTTGTTTGAGGACAATCCTTACTGTCCTCAATATTAATGGTAATAGATACAATCTCGGTGGAAACATACTTTGTAAGGATCTAGATAAGAATGTAAAATAACATGATCGCTTTTTACCATTTATAGATCTAATAATCGTATATGACATATGAATGATACTACGCATGATACTTTTTGCGCAAGTTCATCTAAGAGTAATTAATGACAAGTAATGTAATATTTTTTCTTTATAATTCTTGTTTTCAGTCCATAAGGTACTATAGTGGTGATAATATTCGGTTAATTAATAAAAATGATGCTTAAAGATTAAGAAAAATAACTCTTCATAAGAGTGCTAAAATTTCTGTGATCCATTCAAATCTATGTTTTACTTATCTTGACATGACATTTAATTTTTGTGGCGAGTTGAAAGTTATCGCACCATAAAATCATTTAATAGTATATAGGTACATGATGATAACTTTAGGATGACGTCTTATAGTTTAGTCTAGACAACTTCCGATAACATCTAACACAGCCTTCGATAGCTTCCGTATGTTTTTCTCTTCGATCTATTAATTTACTTGCACTGGAGGTTTTGAATAGGTGTAATTGGAGACTTTAAATTAAAATGAATGTTAAGTGTTATTTTATTGATTCATCTGCTTTCGGTACGTAAGCTTAGTAAAGTCAGAAGTATGATAGTAGACTGTAACCTAGAAAGCACAGAGCAACCTTTATGTGAATTTAGAAACTTAGGGTTATTATTTTTACCGAAAACCTACATTTTGGTATTTCTGTTGGATAAAATGAAATAAAAATCTATAAGGTACGCGGGCCCTAACATCATGCAGAAAAGTAATTAAGCGCGTGTAATTAGCTAAGATAGTAAGATATTTTATTAAATGCTGCAACTGTAAGGTACGCCATTGTTAAGATGGTATCGGATATTCCTAGCTTAAAATTTAAATTCTACTTACATCAGTAATATGATTTAAAAACATTTACGTTATAACCTAATGACGTATAAAATATCGAAATAGGCTACCTTTTGGACGGTAACTACAATATATTCGATTTTATTCTTACCGAAGCCATAGAACAAAACAAAAAACAAAAATGAACACAATAAATATTTATAATGGAGTATACATGTCCAAAGAAATTTTAAAGACGATTTTATAGGTAAAGTTTATTGTGACAATCACTTTGATGTGTAATCTGAAGATTTCCGGTTGATTTGCATTGAATATGGTTGCAGCTGAGACAATTGTCCCCGAGAGGAATTATATCTTTATAAGACGAACAATGTCGATAGCTCATTGTGTCTAAATATAGCCGTTCCGTAAATTTTAAATTACATTTTTATATTTACAAGGCTCACCATTGACAATTTTATTCGGAGATTATTATGCTGAATTAAAATATAAGCCGATTTTCTTTAAATTACATAAGTTAGTAAACTATTTGGTAAAATAGAAGCGAGGAAAAAAAAGACAGTCGTTTTTAGGAAGTGCCTATATCCCAGTTGATTGATCTTTCGATAACTTCAATTTTTAAGGATTTGAGATAAATAAATAGCCATCTCATGAAATTTTTGAACACCTAAATTATATGTGTTTAAAAAAATCTACACCATTAATATTTTCTTTGGAACAACAAACTTTTGACAGACCTCGTCAAACGATATTGCGAAACCTACAAAAATAGCTTCAACCATTAAGTGTTTGGGCTATTTTCTCCCGGATGACATCAACCTTTCTTCTGACTGGTGTGACAGTTGCAAAACTCTTTTTTCATGACTAGATCTATGTCAAGGTACAACACCTACGTGTTATTATTAAAACTTGCAGTTAATTTATCAAATTTAGCTACATCGAGTGTTCACATTTTGGAGGACACGGTGTCACATTTTTCGGTTAAAGTACCAAAGCTTTCAATTGGACGTATTTTGCAAATGTTAGTGACACTACTAAACTTCGGATACCTTTGAGCACAAAGTATGCGAATTGGATATCGGAAGCATCACGGTCGTTTGTATTATCTTTGGAAGTATCTGTATCGTCTGATTCATTTTCTAAGTGATAAATTTATCTTTCTGTTGTTATTTTAGTTGGCTTTTCGGTTTGCGTCGTATCACCTGACTTTGGATAATAATTTATAGCTTAAGAAATCGTTTATTACTTTAAAAAAATATATAGTATCATTAATAGTTCCCATGATTTTTTATCATTATGTTATAAAATCATCTTGATTGCAGCTGATTATTTCAAATAATTGTGGATTAAATAAATGTATATGTCTTGTAATTAATTCTTCTTCTTAATCATCTTCGGTATCTTTAAATCAAATTTAATTATGGCTGAGATATATTGTATAATTTTTAAGTTAGTGCTATTAGGCAAACTAGGTGATTTCCCCTAATGGCTTCGACCGTTTGCTACTGTCGAGATAACGTCAATCTCCGTAAATAGCCTTAAGCTCTGTTCTGTCAATTTTAGCTAAAATTGGCTTATGTGCCACGTACGCTGACGTCAGCGCCGTGTCAAGAAGATTATCTAATTTTCAGATAACACTGAATGCCATGGAGTTCATGGCATCATGGTCATTTAATACGTGACACTTGTTGTGAAAAAGTCCTTTATAACTATATTTAAAATATATTTTTATAAAGATATGACTTGACATATTTAACTTGCATTTATACTTGTGGGTTAAATTAAGGCTATAGTTATAAATAGGCGGTGGGTTCAATATGTAGTGACGTGGTATAACGATAACTTAGTCATCACAGTTCTAATTATATTTGTTATGGATGATTGGAATATTCTTATACTTATCTATCAAGAATGCTAGTTTAATATAACTATCGACATATAAATTGTGTATCGAATCACAGGTGTAATATCATTAATGGAATAATTATTATGTAGAATAGAACATGCCTATTAATTATCGTGCAATGTTAGTTACATATTCAAAGGCCAGTACATACATAAAGAGATTTAATATTAGGCATTGAATTAATAAATTAAACTAGTATTTTGATGTAAGGAAGTTCAATAACTACCTATGTATTATAATTATATCAAATTAATAATATTGAATGTCAAACCAGAACCATGACATTAGTATTAATTGGCCAGTAAACCTAATTATGCAAGGCCTACATAGACTTTAAAAATCGTAGATAATAATTAGCATATAACTACAAATTGAGATTTTATTAACTTGAATAATGTCGTTATTTTGCTTTGAGTAGTAATGACTACTTTTATAAAAATACAAATCGAGAAAGACTTTGTACAAGATTATCAAGAGTACGTTAAAGAATATAAATATATACTTTAAATTGGGAGTTTATGTACCTCCATAAACGGGTATATTATTATTAAGCATCGTATATTATATATGATTAAAAAAAAACTTTAAACTCAGATTTGCGAAGATTACGGTCAGCGAATCAGCTGTAATTCTGGGCTCCTGTCCAACATTAAGGAAATCAGGTCTAGGTCAGAATTGAAACATACCATTTGGTGTTCAGGCATTACCGTTTGTTTACTTCGTGCTCTTCGTACCATGAGCTCCATCCATAATCCTCAATCCTATCTTATCTCAGATAAACTATTCTATTTCTATGTGGAAATGACTGGATTATATTTTTAAACATATACTTTGTCCGTTCATGTCACAAAATTTGTAAGCCGTTTAATCTGCTTTGCTTAGCTTCTTATCGATAAAAGTTGCTTTAAAATAGCCTAACAGTGTGTCCACCTTGATAAAAAATTAAGGGGATTAAAATGTTTATGAATATTAATTTATTTTGTAAAATTCTAATGTTATTAGAATAATACCTGTATCTTACGTTAAAGAAAAGGAAATGCAGTATAAGTCACTTGTGTCAAAACACCTATATCGACGTTGTTGCAGTCTGATACGAATGGAATAAAATTGTTAAATTAATCAATAATCGTTAAACCAACTCGACGACTTATGTGCTGCCCCAAATTCTTACTTCTGTCATTAATCTTACCGACCTTACCGGTCAACACTTAGAAAGGTATTGATTCCGTGTAACATGTTTGAGCTGACTGGCCTTAAAACTTATTTCATCTACACGTACTTCAAGCTTTGGTGACAATTAATCTTGTCTTTGTAACGAGTAATACGGACTCAATATTTTAAATCGAGCGATAATTGACGTTGCATTTAGCACTTTCATTGTATCAATTTAAGTTATAAGGGTTCTTGCATAAAGTTATTAATTGGTGTAAAAGCCACTTTGTGTCTGTTTTCCACCTATCACTAGCTAAAACTACGTATATTTATTACATCATTATTCACTTTTAATGGCTATCAATTATTTCTGTCCAACTGTTGCTCGACTTTAATGGTCTTAAAACTTTGTGCAAATGGCACTATGTCTTGTCGTTAAATAATATAAGCGGTAGACACCGAGGCGATAATAAACTATACAATGAATGATTGTAACTCACTTCTTCAAGAACAATACTCATGAGACGTCATAGCACCTTAAAGTGATTATAATTAGAATCACTAGTCAGTTAACAAGTACATTTCTTCTATATCAACAGAAAAATGTGATAGACGATTGAGCGTAGTATAAATATATTACGCGTGTGTAAACCTTACACAATGTTTTATCTTTTATCGATACTGGTGATAGCAAAGATACATTAATAGCTGTTTAGTTTTGTCGAACAGTTCCTGCGAACGAGTGTAAATACTATGTTTGATACAATATTCTTTCACGATGTTAAGCTTTATGAGTAATTACAATTAAAGTTATAGAGTGACGATACAAACGATTATAACATGGCACAAAAAATGCATACTACGCAGTGCAAAATAGACCATTACTACAAATTAGAGAAGAAGTATTTGGAAATGAAACGACTCGTCTTTGAAAGAACAGAAGAGTTGAAGAGAAGAGACAAAATTATAGCTCTACTCGAAAACGAAATTGATGAAAAAGACGCGACGATTAGATATTTAAAAAATGAAATAGATAAGTTTAGACAAGTGGTGAAACCTTTGACTAGGCAAATAATTGATAACCACAAGAACGGAGCAGAAGAAGAATGTTTTGTGATGAAGACGCCTGGTATAGAAAATACGAGAGTATTGCCGATCGGGGAACCAAGACTTAAACGAACTGCCATATCGGCTGAGCCACTTTCATCCTTGACCCAAGAACACGAAATGAAATTGGTGAAAATATCAAAGAATCATAAGTGAGTATTACATATTTAAGGACAATTTACCCCTTTTCTGTAATATTATATTTTTTTATGGTGTTTTAATTATGGAAACTAGAAATTCAATGCAAACATTACAGCAGCTATAAATTTATCGTAGATTTTTGGCTAGCTTTTTAATGCATAGCCACTTTCAAAATTGACATAATATTACCTAACCTTGAAACTGATATAAATTACCAATCAAAATATTCCATACAATTTGAAGGTGTCATAAGTACTCAAAATAATTGGCGAAAAGAAAATCTTGATACTGTTCTTTTAACTTGGTTAAGAGGATTTAAGACTCCAGTGTACATATTTTAAAATATTGGAGGTATTCATGTCAAAGTTTAGCATTCGTAAAGTATAAAAAGTAACAGCACAAGCCCTTTTTAATTCAAATCGTTTAGAGTTCGTAGATAAATAACATTGGCTCCACCCATATCATGTGCAATGGACCCTTCATCACGTCATGCCATAGGCGAGGCCGTAAAGTTCGAGCGTAATTATACCAAATGGGTGGCTTGAAGGCACTCAACTAACACACGTCGGCCTCGTCAGCCATAGCGAAGAAATTCAATCGCTCTGATTGATGGGTGACATATACTATATGAATGTTTTGGGTCTTTGATATTATTGGGCTTTGTTTCTGCGGTGATAGAGATTACAAAATGTTGTAAATAAATTGCTGCTTTGCATTAATAGCCGAAGAATTCCGAAAAACCGAAAATTTCGTTCATTTTAAAAAGTCGAATCTAAAAAGACATTGAATGAGAAACTTGATGTTCCAACTACACTGTGGTTATTGGACGTTTAATTTTTTTTTAAACTCAATCATTAAAAAAAGGATTGTTCATATTCTACTTGGCTTTCCAGTAAAGTTTAAGTTATTGTGTTGTGTTACTATTCAACTCGAAATTGTGTTTTGTATTGTACCTACATTTAGAAAATTGTATTCATGAGATGAACTTCGACATTTCCCTCTGAAGTTCAAGGTCAAAATTCGAAGCACGCGACTATAATTTATTGAATTAATGAACTAATTTGCGTATTAACAATAATTATAACACGTCTAAATGGCAAATCACAACGTCGTGTTCAAATTCTAGATGAATGAGAGTTTAGTATAAAAATTCTCGAAGGTGTCTGGAACGTACAAATTCACAAATTATTTAACTATTGTACAAGTTTAAGATAAAAATATAATAAAAAAACAATTTATAAATGAGCGAAATTTATTTTTCTATGGGGTAATAAAATATCCATTGAGATTTTATTCTTCATTCTTTGAACTATTTCATTTATATTTTATATTCTTTGAATTATTTTGAACATTCTACAGGAATTTTGTACTTGGTTACAAAATTATTTTTTCTTATTTGTATTGTTCATATTTATTTTATTATGCCGGCGTTTTTATGCTTTATTTGTTTTACTACTTCTCTTCTTGTGTTCATTTTATTTTAAATCACTGTGGGTATTTCTGTTATGGAAAATTAAATATACGCGAAAATAATAATTAAGTAATACAAATAACGCAATAAAGAAAAAAATAATTGCATTACGTCATGCAATTATCGAAAAACAGTATCTTTCTTTCTTCTTAAAAACCTATGATATGACCACTAAAATGTATACTATATACATATTAAAAGAAATTTAATATAAGCTGTAAATAAATTGTACGTAGTCTTGAGATTATATGTATTATTTACGAATGTCAATCGTACGGAAAGGAAAACAGTACTATTCTGAGTTAGAATCAACTATTTCCTGAGCCATAAAGCTTGTAAAATGGTTGTGTTTTATTAGAAATCGAATATAGTAAAGGTAAAATTTACCGATTTGTCACATCAGACCTGTATTGTTTCTTTGATGAGTCAAAAATGCGGAAAACACAGTTTCATACCACAGGATAACACACACACGCTTTTTACACTAATAGCCCCACAGTAGGATTTTCTCCTGTGTCGTGGGTACCATAGACACACACAAGACGAATACACAAACACCCAGACCCAGAACAAGTATCTAAACTCATCATTCAGATACCTGTCTGGCCGGGAATCGAACCCGGGACCCATTACGCGTCATACCGGTATGTTAACCGCTCCGCCACGCGGGTCGTCAAAGATGATTTGCAAATGAAAGTACAGAATTATGAAATTGTTAAATTTATTATTAATGTATACAGTACGTTTATTCTATACGCATTAGAGCAGTGATAGCCTAATGGTTGAAACTTGCCCTCGCGACACGAGGTCCAAGGTTCAAACCCAGGCTGATCACTGCAAACCACAGATTTTTCTTAATTATGTGCGTATTAGAATTTTTTTATCACTGCTTTTCGGTGAAGGGAAAAAACGTGAGGAGGAAAAAAAGTTCTCGGGGGTGTGTGATGTCCACCAATTCGCACTTGGCCAGCGCCGTGGACTATGGCCTAAAACTCTCTCATTCTGAGAGAAGACCCGTGCCCGGAATGGGACAGTAATGAGTTGGCACCAATACGCATTTAGACTTTATGTCATTTGTAGACAATATTATAGTGAAACTTATTACTGTACATATTACAGAGCGTGGTAATGTAACAAAAACATATGTAACAAAGAGTTTGTAAGTTCCCCCATAGGGCTATAAATAATAAAGACATTTCATTTAATTTCCCACACTTTTGTGTCATTATTACCCTTTCGTAAATTAGAACAACATTAAATGCCTACAATGGACTGTATATGCCCCCATATTGTGAGGCGTACAAAACGGACAAAAATTAACTATCATCTACTACCATCGCAACTTACCATACCATATTTGAGCATTGTATTTTTGTGCTACGACTTAAAAAAAAACTTTTGTATACATGGTTCTTAGGGTAGAACCATTCTAGTTCTATCGAGGAGGTGCCACCACTCATTTTTACTACTTACACATGTCCAAGGGCGGTAGTGACCACTTACCGTCAATGCACTGCATGCATATAAATATTTTATTTTTTTTGAAATATTTTATTAGGTTTTTGGTTTTATTTTTATGCACCAAAGGTTAATCTTATTAAGCGCTATTACACGCACAACCTTGTTCGCTGTGTACTAGGTACTGCGAAGTTATTCCAAGAGTTACAAATATTTTTTCCGTCTAACGTTTATGTCTAACATTAGCTACAAGTTTATAAATTTATAATGTAGGATCCCACAAAATAATAACTGTACGATAATATTTTTGGGGCGAAAAAATATATATAAAGCAAGATAAAAGTTCAATATCAGCATTTTACTGATACTCATTAAACAATATTTTAGATAAATATTATTGGTCCTAATTAAGATAAAAGAAATGCTACGTACATCTCTTTTGTATTTAATCTATAGGGGAATACTTATTATCTCAAGATGATCTCTAGTCAAATACGTGTTTTAGTGTTTGTAACAATGTTTAAGGAATGAGAAATGAGCGAAAAATAAACGTTTATTAAAAAAATCGTTAATTCAGCTAGTGCGCTGTTGACAAGAGGTCGCAAAGAGGAGACTTAGGAGGTCCGCTAGCTTACCTACTCCTTAGCGTAAGACGAGAAAAATATATACAGAATATTAAAGAAATAATCAAACCGGAGGACTTTTTGTATTATATTTTTTGTAAATAATTTTTAAGTCATTTTTTTCCGGATACCCCAATATCATAGAGTAAGAAAAAATATAGACACCAACTGATCAGACACCAACAGGGATGACCTGTTGATCTTCCACCTCTACAAAGCTAAAGCAAAAAAAAAAAAATATTTATCAGGGCTATGAGAATACTCATAGCCCTGATAAATATTTTTTTTTTATAAATACCACCGCCACACCTATTTCTAGCGTGAAGCATTTCTTGCGTTTCGATAAGGGTGTGGTTGCCGGCACACTTTCACATGAGACGATTAACATAGTCCTCGGGAGGAGCAACGCATCTGTGATTCATGTGACTTCAGATGGAACCCAATGTCTGTATGAAATTGATTAAAGATGTCCATGGGCAGCAGTGACATCTTATCATCAGACGGACTTCATGCTCGTTTGCTCGTTTGCTAGCTTCAGTCAGATAAAAAAGTATAAAATTAATATAGCGGCTTCGGCTTTACTTGACATTGAATTGAACTAAACAAGAACGCTGCTCTTGCCTCAATAAAATTGCGATAAAATCAGCATTTTGAGTTTAAAATTAGAGACTATTTTTTGTTAGAGCTTATATCTGTTTCATCATACATTGTGTTGCGAAGTACCTATATTTACGTGTGATTATATGCGTCATTTAAACTTTGTAAATTACCTAGGTAGATACTATTTAAACTCTTATGGATAATTAAAACAGTTACCTACTTATAAGTATCTAATCGTAAGCTTAATTGTGTCAGTTACACAGTAACATTCACATTATGTATACCTATTTAGGTTCATAATATATGCAGGTTATAATACCTATAGATTAACCTGGTTTGTAATTAACGCCCACCTGCCTATTTTTTAAACGCTAACACAATTTTAGGCGGACTTATAGCATAGATATAAATTTTAACGTGGTTAATTATATAAAGAATGGTAGTAATAGTAAAAAAATATATTAAAACAGATGTTTATGATTTGTTTTTCTATTTCAGATCCCGGGAACTTATAAAGACCGCTATTTTGGATAACGACTTCATGAAGAACCTGGAGATGACGCAAATTCGAGAAATCGTCGACTGCATGTACCCAGTCGAGTATGCAGCAGGAAGTCTCATCATCAAGGAAGGCGATGTTGGCAGCATTGTTTACGTGATGGAAGGTAAGTTATATGTTATAATGCCATCTAGTGGAGAATAGCATTAACAAATGTATTGTAGCGCCATCTAGTTACATGATTAGCAACATATGGTATACAACGCCATCTATTGTGGAGTAGTTAGAATTTAAGTATATGATTTAACGCCATCTGTTATCATGGCTTAAACATGTTTGCTGGATATAACGACATCTGTGGAGTCGATAATTAAATGTTAAATGTATGTATTTTTTCAGGAATAGGTACCTATTTAAAACATAATTCGTGACAATAAATTTGCACTAAAATGTGTACATTTCAAATTATAACATTATTTTTAATTAAAAAAAAAAACGCTTTCTACACTCATAGCCCCACAGTAGGATTTTCTCCTGTGTCGTGGGTGCCATGGATTATGATAAAACTCAATGAGAATAAATTAAAACTATCCTATGAAAGTGTCTGAAACATATTATTCGCGTTTAAATTGAAATTACCTACTTATAACACACTAGATTTTCGGTACCTGTAAAAACTATTCTAGTCTTTCCTTAATAAAATAGGCAATACCTACAAGTCCCCGTAAACAAGATAAAAAACGTTTAGTTTACTTAACCGCGACAGTAAAGTGACACTGGTGTGTTCACTTTCCATCGGCATTGGCCGAGAAAGCGGAAAAACGGCTGAGCTACACTTGATTTTCCTACGGCACCGTAAGTCTTACATTACTTGATAGAAAACATAAAACTTTAGATTTTTCTTTTCCTTAACACGAGACATTGGTTATAGGCGTAAGATACATATATGTATGGAAGTAGGAAGAATTTTTAGTTCGACTTATTATAAATTCGTGATTATAATATTAATGACAGTTCCGCGTGTTGTAGATACGTATGTATTTGCAAAAAAACGCATTTTTAGAGGACTACGAATATAAATTTGTAGAAAAGGATAATAGGTACCTACTTAAAGCAAATTTTCTCTGTTTTCCTGAGTTTGGAATTGCACTATTAGTAAACTACTGAATTTAATTCAAGGATTTCAAAACATAAAATATGATAAGATATGATATGATGTTATGTTATATATAAGACATATATATATAACATAACATCTTGAGATGTTGTCTCAAGATTGTTTACAGTTTATATCATTAGGTACAATCCGTCTATTCTATCAAAAGTTATTACATCTTAAAGGTGTTTTTATGTATTCTGCTAACACTTTTAACAATTAAAAGCATTACATTTTTCCAAACACGGCTGAAGCCTCGGGGCAAACCACTAGTTTATATGTAGTATAACTTTTATTTACACCTTATTTGTAGTCGGTGGTGTTTGGTGGGAGATTACATCAGCGTCCGATCGCTTTTCTTGTCGTCATTATGGAAACGCGAAAGTTTCTTATACATAATATAGTAAACTTTCCCATTTGGACCCATAAGGTTGTATAATGGCATCGGAATTCAAATTAAAGTTTTAACTTTTAATTTAATCAGGGATAGAGAAAGTGAGATTTAAATTTATGTTTCTTTTATCTATTGGCCCTGTCTGGGAAGATAAAGTTTATCTTGTATGTTTTAATAAGTATTGAGTTAACAAAATATACAGAAATATTATGCGATTTAACGTTTAAGGATAATTTACTTTATATACCTACATGCTTAGTCTAAATAGGACTCATAGAAAAATATCTTCATCTAAAACTAATTGACCCGGCGTACTTCGTTGCTCCTAAACGCCACAAATCTAAAATTATCAGTGTTTCTCTATATTAAGTATTCTTGAATTAATTCGAGGAAATTATTAAAAATTAAATGACCAGTGCCGCCTATAATAAGAATAATGCTTACATACATAATGCACAATCCTGTATGTTAACGTTACGTTACATTATAATACAAATAAAACAATTACACCGTCTTTTCACACATAAATCTCAGTTATAGTAATAAACTGAACTGGTTAGTACGTTCGCATGTTATATTAATAAATTTATGGCCACCGTAAGCCAAACCTTGAAATTATTCACATATGGCTTAATGGTGTAGCGTGAGAAATATGAGCACAGCTTTATGTAGGTATTACACACAATAAAAACATGATTTTTATGTAACACTAGCTGACCCGGCGAACTCCGTTACGCCTAAAAGTCAAAAATCTAAAATTATCAGTGTTCCTCCACTGCATTTTGCATGTATTATACATAAAACCTTCCTTTTGAATAACTGTATCTATAAAAAAAACTGCATTAAAATCCGTAGCATAGTTTTAAAGATCTTAACATACATAGGGACAGACAGCGGGAAACGACTTTGTTTTATACTATGTTAGTGATTGAAGTTTTTTTGCCGGATTGAAATAACAAACGAGCATGTATACCACCTAATGGTAAGTGGTCACTGCCGTCCATGGACATCTGTAAGTAACTTCACAAAGACCTTTTAAATAAAGGGTTCTATCTGTAGTCCATTAGGTACAAACTGCAGCGTTTCTGTGATTCACTACTACTTCTGTAGTATTGAATCACAGATTCACTACTCTTACTGATATTACTGTAACTGAGATTCACTACTACTTCTGTAGTAGTGAATCACACCGTATAAAGCGCCCATCTGAATTATCCATCGTAACATTAAGAAATGAAATTACGTGACTATCTGGCCGCAGGGGACACTCATAAAATGTCAGTAACATTTTTTTATTTCACTACCATATGGCGTAACTGGTATTGACTTCAAATTGAAAACGAAGAATAATGAATTACCACTACAATCAGACTGACGTGTGTTTACTTCTTAAGGTGGTAAAACCATTGTAGTTCGACCGGGGAGGTACCACCCCCACACTTATTTCTAGCGTGAAGCAATTTTGCCGTTTCGTTGGAAAGGTGTGGTTGCCGGCACACTTTTATATAAGGCGACCATCATAGTCCTCGAGAGCAGCAACGCATCTGTAATTGACATCAGATAGCACCTATGTCCTATATGAAGATGCTGACAGATGCCCATGTGCGGCAGTACCACTTACCATGAGGACTGTTCGTTTCCTACTTGAATCAAATAAAAATAAAGTAAAACAAACTGGTACTAAGGGCACAATTAGCTTACGTTATACAATATCCGCGCAGAGAAAAAATAATACGTAATAGATAAGTACGATTCGTAATTAGATTGTTCGCTAGATTTCTAATTCCCTGTACGTTATAATTTGACAGCAGTTTCGTTAAATGAATAGCGTCCAAGCTATTTTTAACAACTGAAGTGTTACTTTAATTAACAAAAAACACCAAGGCAAAGCCGATGTCAATCGTCCACTGGGTGCCCAACCGCAAATACATAAGCGATAAGCGATGATACCTTTATAAAAAACAAACGCTTTCTACACTCATAGCCCCAACAGTAGGATTTTCTCCTGTGTCGTGGGTACCATGGGCACACACGACGAATACACAAACACCCAGACACAGAACAGGAATCTGAATCATCATTCAGATACCTGTCTGGACGGGAATCGAACCCAGGACCAATTGTGCGTCAGACCGGTATGTTAACCCCTCCGGCACGCGGGTTGTCAAATAAATGATATATTATAAAAAAATGTTAACGATATGTGAAATAATATTATTCGTTTTTGACTTCGCTTGCTTGTTTTTCATTCTAAAACATCTCTTATAAACCCATCGTTTGTAACAAGATTATAGAGACTACTGGTTATACCTTAAACTACCGATAAAAAGCACTTTCGTGGAACCTACGTCGAAGTGGTTTTACCTACATAATTTGAGGATAAGTAAGAACTATTTTCATAAGGCGATACATTTAAAATTCGTCGTATGTTTTGTAATGTGGATATTAGGAAACAATAAGTCAAGTTTTCAATAGCTAAAGACAATCTTATGTTGTATGTTATGTATGCTTGTTTAATTCATATGAACAAATTAGTTTCAAAACATCGCTCGCTGTTCCTTCGCCAATGGTTCGACAAGTGCCTTAATATTACGAAATAGCACACAGAAATTCGATCTGCGACGATACGTGATGGCCTTGGCGAATTGAGACCTTGTTTTTAACACAATAAATGACGTCATGGCTTCTGTTTTGCTGCCGGCGAAGTTAAGTCGGAAGTGAAAGTACGTATTGGAACACTGTTTTTATATAGCGATCTAACTTTTGAATTTTAACCACATACATTGTCAATAAAGGACTTGGACTTCGACGTTCCGCGTGGCCGAGCGGTTACCATGCCGGTCTGACGCGCCATGGGTTAGGGTTCGATTTCCGGCCAGACAGGTATCTGAATGATGAGTTTAGATTCATGTTCTGGGTCTGGGTGTTTTTGTATTCATCCTGTGGGTGTCCAAGTTACCCACGACACAAGAGAAAATCCTAGTGTGGAGCTATGAGAGTAGAAAGCGAGTAAAGGACTGATTGAATACTTTCTTAATAATATGGACCTCTGATTCCCCTATATATTTTAGAATTATGAGAGATAAAGTAATACGTACTAAGTATGGCTCCTACTTGCTTACTACCAACTCTAATTATTTATTAGCACTATTAGGCGTTGCAGGGTCCTTGCTTCAAGGATTTGGAAATGAACATATATCGTGAGGCAGGTTCTTATTTCGTCCTCAGCGATGGCTGTCCAACTATGGAGTCTTATCCACTACCTTTGGATACAAAGGTAGTGGATATCCCTCCAGTTTTAATCAGACAGATGCCGTAGGGGATCATTGTCTCACTGCTGGCCACGGGTCTTCTCTCAGAATGAGAAAGTTTTAGGCCCTAGTCCACCACGCTGGTCAAGTGCGAATTAGTGGACTTTACACACCTCCAAAAACTTGTTTTTCAAAGAACTCTCAGGTTTCCTTCACCGAAAAGCAGTGATAATTAATTTCTAATACGCACATAATTATAGAAAAATCTGTGGTGCGTGCCTGGTTTTGAACCTCGGACCTCCCGATTTAGAGGGCAAGTTTCAACCATTAGACTGTCACTGCTCATAACATATGCTAGATGTCCTAGGGCAGTGATTTAACATCAAATGCGACGATCTTTTTTAAAAATAAAATTATCCATGAGCAATGATTACTTATCGTGATATAAACTAGACCGTTTTCTACTTAAATTTAATACAATAATCCTAAGTAAAATGATGATCGCTGGTAATGACAGATATAGGCAAAAAAAACACAGATATAGGCGAACCGGTGGTGATATTGCAGTTGGACTACTTCTTTATGCAATTTATTTATATAACGTACCCGTAAGTATAATGCAGGTAGGCTACTTTCAAAACCTACACATGTCATGCAGCGGAAATTCGGTAACATTAGGTATATGTAATATTTTGATCTAGGATACAAATAACTAGTCTTAGGTCAGCACAGAATTTATTTGTTTATTTTTATTTATTCCATCATTAAGGTTGAAAATGTAAATTATCAGATTATTTTAACTCAACCGTGGATGGATGTTGAAAAAGCTGTGATAAATATATTTTTAACAGCATAATATAATTTTTAACGAAACTACATTAAAATTATATATTGTGTGTAATGATAATGGGAATGCCATTATCATTACACACAATATATAATTTTAATGATAAAAATATATACGATATTGACAAATACTTCATATATGAAGGTGGTAGAACCAGTGTAGTTCGACCGGGGAAGTACCACCGCCACACCTATTTCTAGCGTGAAGCATTTCTTGCGTTTCGATAGAAGGGTGTGGTTGCCGGCACACTTTCACATGAGGCGACCATCATAGTCCTCAGGAGTAGCAACGCATCTCTGATTGACTTCAGATGGAACCCATGTTCTGTATGTAGTTGTATACAGATGTCCATGGGAGGCAGTAACCATAACCACTCACCATCTGAGTGCTCGTTTGCTACTTCAGTCGGAAAAAAAAATTACACCTTATCTCGACAATGGTCGAAAAGATGCTAATGATAGATTGAAACACCCATTTATTTTCAATTAAGGTTCAGAAATCTATTGGCCTGATCGGCTAAGAATCGTTTAAACGAAGAACAATAGAGCGTAAATAGTAAATAAGTAAATAGAGCGTTGATGAAGGTCAAGTAAAAATACAAATTATATTTTTTTTATAAAATTTATTAGTCGGGGCTTATTAGCTTATCAAAATTGAGTAATCACATCATGTTATATACAACTTTCAGTATTTTTTCGGTCTTCAATCTAATATTAAGCCTTACAAATAATAGAGCAACATTGTAATTTCCATGGATGGATGGACAAATAGGTTATTAAATATTGTTTGAAAAATTATCTTACAAGAATTGAATCTATAAATAACCACAGTTGGCTCTAATGTGAACACACGGATAAGCAATCACTTGAAAACGTAATTAAATATTATAATTTATTCGTATGCAATATGTTCACAAGCATCTGTTGCTATGAATGATACAAAAATGTCCAGGTGATGATTTTTTTATATTTCCTAGTTGAATATATTAAATAGCACATGTCAGTATCACTACATTCATTTGCTTTTGGAAAATTGAGTATAATTTTCTTAATTATTCATTAAATTCAAAAATGTACTTCCTAATCTTTAAAATACGGTTTCAATATGTGTAATAACTTCAAATGAATCGCTAATATTTAAAAAAATGTGTGCGTGTACTAGTGTACACTCGTAAGAAGTGAAACTTCTTTATGACGTTATTTTTCAAAAAATAATTTACTATATGCAACTTTACAGAAAATGGTTAAATAAAGTTTAATAAAAGGCTTTCATTAAACTTTATCTAATAATCTAATCTATAATAATCTATCTAATATCACGCGTGGTAGGGATAAGAAAAAGATGGCGCGTAACGGAAAAAAAAGATGGCGCGTAACAGAAAAAGATGGCGCGTAACGAAAAAATGTTACACTAAATTTTTTTCCAACCCCGATAAAGAAGTTTCACTTCAAAAATATAAATAAGTTTTAAATTATTTATGTTTTTATTCATTGTAAAAAATGATAGTTTGAATGATGAGAAGTACAAAACAGACGTAAATCTAATGAGAGAAACTCATAGAAATCGCATTGCTTAGGAAACTGAAAATTACAGTAATCTAATCGCAATTCCATCCATACAAAGCAATTTACTGCTTACAATTAGTAGCAAACTAATTAAACACACTAAAGAGTTATGTGTTTTTATATTAAATACAAATTCGGATGATTGAATAAAACAAATTGATTCACAAAAAGCTTCTATGATTTACATCTAAAGAATAATGTTATAGGAAGTGATGAAATAAAATTGGCCATCTGTTCAAGTTTTGCGAAAGGCAATTTTCGAGTTGAGCTCCATTCGCTCAGGCTACGACTGAGTGGACGTTAGCCAACGAGGTGGCCTTAATGTCACACTAGATGCATTATTGCATACACGAACGATACTGTTGCAAAACTTACAAGGACACGCTCATGTTTATTCTTTTCTATGAATAAAACATAGCATTTCGACGCTAAACATCAAAATTTTCATCCAATTTGTTAGTTTCTAATATAATCTAGTATATAAAATTCTCGTGTCACAGTTTTTGTTGCCATACTCCTCCGAAACGGCTTGACCGATTTTTACCAAATTTTATATGCTTATTCAGTAGGTCTGACAATCGGCCAACATCTATTTTTCATACCCCTTAAGGGTTGTCCACCCTTAACATTTTTTTTTAATTTTTTAAATGGCAAAACAACGTTTGTCGGGACAGCTAGTATTTTTTATATTTATAATTCGTCCAAGTTCATTAGTCATATCACAATATCTTGAATATCAATCGTGCATTATTAATTACGATAGAAATCGATCTAATGATCCGTCTCCTTTGCCACACATAAAGCAAATAGGTATGCAAAGCAGCTCACTGAAGTTTTTATAGTTGTTCTTAACATCATAGTTACACGTTCCAATTCCTCAACTAATAAGTGGCGGAACATTACTGTGGCGAATCGAGATGATATGTGGTTCTATCTCGATTGCTCGGAGACCACTTATCTTTACTTGGTCGTATAACGTTTGTCTCCGTGCATGCATTCTCCAGAATTGACCATCCGTAACGGACGATTTCTCTCTTCAATCACAGTATTATTATGTTCTCTGGTATATTTAGATTCATCATTATCAATTATTGCATTTATAAGCAGATCAATTATAATTTCATTCCCATTTAAATTTTACAAAATCTTATTCATCAATGTTTTTCTTAGGTTATTATTAAAAATGTCTGATAAAAGTAAATTATTGCAAGATAAAATCACTGTGTTTACGTTTTGTTTACATTTCTCTTCGTTATTGTATTTTTATGGCAGTGAAACGTAATTCTTAATCATTTTCTGTTCATTACCCTAATGACTTCAATTAAACAATAACAAACTATTCCATTGCTACGATGCGTTTATTTAACAATAATATTACTGCTTTTATACAGGCTAAAGTTTAGATAAAGGGATGTGTGTTATTCAATCTGCATATTTGGCACAAAGATTAGACTGAAATATCGTGTAAGTTATTATATATACCGTAAAAAGTAAGGTTCCTTTGGGATACAATAAAGATAGTAAAACCGCAACACAACTAGTTTTGTATAAATTTAATGATCTAACGAATTCAAATGAAAATATAAATTTCATCATTATGATGCCAACATTCAAAATGACAATAGTAGTTAAGAAACATTTTAAGGGCAATTTCGTGTAACCACAAAATGTACAGTTAATAACAATATCTATGAAAATCAATAACCTATTGTATTATAACTATTTATAAACTTCACTTTAATTATCCTATTATTTTTTATCTTAAAACAAACATCACAAACACGTTAGCATCTATTACTAATCATTCACGAGTAATGTACATATTGGCTATTAATAATTGCAGAAAAGTAAAGGAATAGTAACTATAAAAAAATAAAGTCTAATGATAGTAAAATTTTGCCAGTTGCTATTCCTATATTGTTTTACCGTTATTGTAAATTAACTGCCACGTCTAACTGTGAGATTTACTACTTATCCCATTGAAGTAGTTGGTGCCAAGGTAATACAAGTAACATGATTTATTACTAGCACACCTGATAGACTTTAGAAAGTCCATGACAACAGTGACTAGGTAGGTACTATAAGAAATATAGTACTAAATTACAAGCCAACTTTGCTTTTATTACAGAAAAAATATCTAAAAATTCCTCCATGCTGGATAAGAAGATGGGGTGAGAAATATCACCTTTTATGATTCAAGTCGGAAGGCGTCGCCGGCACACTTATTTTTCCTTTTGACATTGTCTAATAACACCAGTAGTAAGCGCTGCTGCATTCTAGTTTGCGTGGTGTGGCAAGAGAGACATCTCATTCCGTTTTCAGGGGTAGCTATGCATCTGTCATCAAAGTTAGGTAAAACTCTAAGCTTATCTAGGGTTTATGTGCTATGCTATGCTGTGTTATCGTCAGGTAGACTGCATTTTCGTTTGTTACTTCGATGTTATAAAAGAATAATTTGCATATGAATGTTCCGTATAATTATAATTGTAGAACAATTTATGAATATAAATACTTAACTATTAGAAATTTAATAATATTAAATTTCACTAAGTTCTGAAAAACTTCAGTCGGTTTTTAAGTATTTGTTGATTTATTTTAATAATAAAATCTCAATTTATCACTTACGCTGTATCACAGAATAAATAAGACAAAAAGTGCCATTTTTCATTCATCTACATTGTTACTGCTAAGAAATAATAAATAGAGGTAGCTGATCGCATTTTTATGCCATTGGTCATCTATTAGATCACTATTAGCCAACAATTACCTTGCTATTACAGCACAATCAAATTGCAAAACCATTGTCGATCTTTGTTTTACTCATATCTCGTATAACAATCATTCAACGTTATTTCAACACCGTCATCTTATATTCTCACTTATCTGGTATCTGTTATATTAATCATTTCCTTAATTAACTATTTTTCAAGTAAAATTATTTCTGTCGATTATATCAAATTGAACCTATCGCAAAGCTATATCTTACTTTAATCACCGTCAAACATCAGTCATTTGACGTATAAAACCATTAGCAATTTAAATATGAGTTTCGTATTATGATTATGTTTAGAATTGTCGGAAGTCAAAACAATTTTAAATTGTTCAGATATCTCGTTAATCATTAAGCCGATTAACTAATGAGAAGTAGAAGGTAGAATAGAGGAAATTGTCCATTAGCATAGAGGAGCTCACTACCATATCAATACGGAAAGAGTAAGCTGCATACCCAATCATATTTATAAATATAGACGAAATGAATAATGACGAAATGACGAAATAATTCAATTTATTATTAAAGTAAATGTATTCGAAATATTGCATACTGTGAAAGTTAAAGATGTTAGTAACCTTTACCGCAGTCTAATTTGCGTCACAAATGAAATCGAACTGAAGCTTCCTCACGATTAACATTTCTACTTTTACTTGAACTTTCGATTAGACTATTAGTTAAGCGTGGTGTTTAACTTTTCATTGATAATCAACTGCCTGTATGGAGGAAAAAAATACGTATAGTTACATAATACATAGAGCTAGAAATCTTATTATTGAAATTAATCATAGTCATTGAAAAATTATAAAGTTATAAATGAATAATACAATAAAAAAGATAGAACAAGTTTAAAATAAAATTGATAAAATGATAGTTATTGTGAAATTTTGATAAGGATGATTGATCCCATAATTCGCTGAATTATGCTTTTAGTCGCTCCATTGAACTGTTTATTTGTCGTTCCTAGTCAGCAGTTAGCTTTCCTACAGCTAATGCTACAATCAACTCATTATCACTTTCCATTCAATTTTCTGCTACTTTCTATCAAAATTATGCCGTAGTTTTACGTAACCATACAAATAGTTTTCGATGTCACTATGGTTGTTGAATTTTTGTATAATCGTTCAACTTTATACCATAGTTAAAAGCGGATCTAACCGACTGGCTTTCTCGTTATTTTGTTGCAATATGTCGAAACATCTTACATCATCAGTAATATCACTGTGTGCTTAATGTTTTTGTTATGTCGTTCAAATTTCTCTTTTATTATGTGGTTTAAGTACATTTAATAATACGCAGTGAATATGTACACATATAAACTTGACTAGAGTAATATAATTAGTTTACCCTTGGTAAAATATGAATTGAAATTGGACAAGTTTCGTATCTATGTCAGCAGCGGTTACTTATATGATCTAGTTGAAAAGGTTATCTAGTATCTCTGAATAAATTGTATGCTCAAACTTGATTTTACAAAGTAGGATAACTTATGACAAATATTTTGTACCGTATTATTAAAATTATATAAGTTATTAAATGCTATGGATATTATTTTTATTAAGATTAATATCAGGTAGAATTTCTAATTACATTAATTGTGCTAATATACCTAATTCTATTGTTTCATTCTTTCTAAAAATAATAGCACGTAAAAATAAAAATAAAAAAGTACTTTAAAAGATAAGACACTTAAAAACAGAAGATTGTGCCTAAACCCACAGTCGCTGTTTTTTCTACCTTGGTCTAGAAATAAAACTTAGTTTAGACTGACTAGTATCATTTGTTTACTCCTGAATAAAAGTAAACAAATGACAATAATAATATTAATTTCTGCCTTATTCACATGGGATTAAAAAAGATAAGCCTTGGCTAATTATTTTAGAAACAGCACTGAAATAAAAACATAGTAGGTTGGGTCATTAATTGGAGGCCCTAACCTTCAATTACAACATTCGAGCAAATATTCGGTCACGGGCAGTAACTTAAAACTGATTTACTTTTTGCTACTTACCTTCACTAATTACTTTGTTATTTATATTTAAATGACCATTTAAGCTTATTTCTATTCTAAGCTTGAATAAATCTCTATAAAAAATATTCTGTCATGTATTTCAATATTCTGAAGATATCTGTATTTAAATAAGATTTTAATAACATATCGATGTTAAAGGTAAATCAATACATAGATTCAATTGTTTTCGATTCTTAACATTAATTCAATTGTAAGTGTTCAGGTGATTAAGGGCCGGCACTCATATGACGGAGCGCAGCGCAGCGCATTTTTTGCTGTCAAACTATTATCGTCATTGTCCCTTTAGAAATAATATCCAAAATTAAATAACAGCAATTTATTTCTGAGGAGCATGAAAGCGACCACACGCGAAAGGTAGCGCGGGAGCGCGACCGCGCGCGCATCCGCGCGCATTCTCCCAGTAATTAGCGCGAATTTCGGCTAGTGTGTGATTCGTTAAGAAAATTTCGCGGGCATGCGCTGCGCTGCGCTGCGCTGCGCTCCGCTGCGCTCCGTCATATGTGCGCCGGCCCTAAACAACAATTCAAACATTCGCTTGCCCTTGTAATACATCATTCATTTCACAAGCTGTCTTGATATTAAATTATTTCACATTCATTGTTTTGTTTATTTTGTCTATCAAAGGTATGAACTTTGAGCTTTCAGTCCAGGTAGAACCTTTTGTCTTTGTCAGCATGTTTGCGTCTCACTCGCACGCACTGGTACTATGCGCAGGAGTTGATCACATCGGAGTAGAGTAGTAAGTTGAGCTAGTAAGCGGGGCGACGCTCACGCGATTGGTCGTCGCGTTCGTGTCACGCGTTTCGAATTTTAAATACTCGCGATCAAATACGTTGTGAGAGCAATGTTTTAAGCTTTGTTCAGTTTTTGTTTTGTGCGCTTTATTTCGGAGAATCGTGTTCTGAACCCCGACAAATGTAGTGATGTGAAAAGGTGTAAATCAAGGTGTTTTTCGCGTTTTGCAGCTGTCTCTGTACTACGATGATTTTAAAGGATGTCTGTCTTTTGACATGAAGACAGTAAATCTTCGGACACTGCTTGCTGCAACAATTACTGGCATCAACTATTTGATCTGTGAACATAGGATTTAATACAATGGAATGATTTAAGCAAATACAATATGCAATGAATTAAACACTTACCTTAATATAATAAGTAGCCATGAAACGTTGACACATGAAACCGGTATCATAATTATATTTGATATTCTATGCAAGACCTTTCCTAAAAGGCCTGCAAACATCAAAAGGTTATATTGCAAACAGCTCGTGTTTGCGTGCACTACCTGTATATGTCGTGAAAGTATTTCGGAGCGGTGTCTTCACGGTGAAGATATTTTAGCATATTAATGCCGGAGACCTGAGCTTTCTACACACGTCTGACTTTCAGCCTTACC